>JARYHS010008074.1:300579291-300886931 GCA_031002005.1 Vandiemenella viatica
GTTGCATTGTATAGAAAGTGAAGATTCACTATACATGAAAAAAAATTACTGCCAGGAACAGAAAAGAGCGAATAAAAATAGGCAAAATGTTACTTTTTCTGTTCGATCGTTTATGCCAAACTGAGGGTGCGCGATTCAACGTATTTAGCGATGTGTGTCCTCTTCTTTCCTCAAATCTCTTCATCCCTTTAGCTGAGGCTTCTCCGTACGTTCCTCCGTCCAGGTGTTCTTCATCCAATGTACGGTTCGTTGGAAATTGATAATTGTTGACTAAACTAATAATCAGCATTTGTTCTGTATGATACGCGTATCATCTGTGATTCCATTTCAAGGTGGTTCTTTTTCGATTTCAATTAGCCCAAATGTTCTTCACTTTCATTGAGATGCAAAGTCGAGGAATTCTCTTCGTCAGTCTGATGTTACTGATTCTGATAGTGTGGTCGTAGAATTTAAATCAACTTTTTCTGAACGTGACTAGTATAGGTCATGTAGACTTACTTTCATTCCAAATTCCTCCTATACAAACTCGATAGAAGATTTTCCTTAGCATTTTCCTTTCGAGTTTTTCAATACCTTTAGTTAGTGGTCTGCACCAAAAAATCAAAGTTTCGGATGCGTATAATGTCTCCAGTTTAATTACTGTGGTATTGGATGCTGTGGTCTCGAATTCGGGAAGACGCGGGATCTAATCCCCGCCTGGCCATTCAAATTTGGTTTTCACTGATTTCCGCAAATCACTCTGGGTGGATGCCTTCAAAATGTTATTGCCGAAAAAATAGTGTCTTATATTCGCATTTCGGGATATTGACTTTTTGTTGGATATAATATAGTTGATTTTATAAACACAAACACGAGTTATTAACATTTTATTTACACATAACATTTTATTAAAAACAAAATTATAAATCAAGGTTAACTTCAGAGTCACTTTTGCATACTCTTCCTAAAGAAGATATAGTTTGCATAAGCAGATTCATTTCGTCGATATTGTATGGCAAGTGCGGTTCGGCTTGTAGGCTAAAAAAAAAAAAAAAAAAAAAAAAAAAAAAAAAAAAAAAAAAAAAAATCGGTGGACGACTCCCTGTTGGGATTGTTTCTCAAGAGATAGTGGGCTATGAATACGGCAATGTGTGATGATGTCTTACCCCTACATATTTGCTTTACGTTGCATTCCTCGTCTGATTCAGCTAGAGCTACTTTCATGATTACGAGGAGTTCGATGGAAGAAATGGTAAATGGTAGTCGTGAAATCTTATTTCCTGAAATTCTGAATCCAGTTGGATTTAATCGTATATTATTTAAATTGAATTATTCGCATATAAGAGTAACGTAAAGTTTAAAAATGCCTGTGTTAAATGTAACTAGACTATTACCGCCTGCCTGTTAAATATAAACTGCAATTCGTCATCATAAAACTTATAGCTGAAAAACTTTTTGAAGCAGATAAATACAAAATTCTCTACGCCCTGATTAACTGTGTTGACAGAATTTTACAAAGCGATTATAGATTTTAGAAAGAAACTGGGGCTGTTATTTCGACTTCTAATTGTATATTTCTAATGCTTTAAGCAGCATTTGTCAAAACTTGTTGTGATAAGATGTAAACCGAAACCTTCATACATAATTTACGTACTAATTAAAAAAAGAAACCACAAGCAAATTCATCGAGTGGTTTTAGATATAGGCGTACTAACGCATATACAGAAACATTGCGAGCCATGGTAATTACCGGATTGTGTATCAGACGCTTTGATGGAATCTTAAATCTCTCAGTGGTTTAAAAGTGGGGGCTACTACACTGTCGGTTTTGATTTATGGAGAATACATACATTATACTTGGCGGTCTCCACATACATTATACCTAGCTGTCTCCTTTATGTTTGTTTCTACGTAGTGAAATCCTGAAGTGGCAGCGTCTTGTATTTCCTTCTAACTTCTTCTGTTCTCATTTACAACATAAACAGAACAATACACTATACACGGTTCAGACACATCTACCTGTAGTTAGTAACACCAATTCCACAGTAAAAAGATAGTGATGACACAACATCTGCTTAAAACAATGCTTCATTAATCTAGGACTTCCCTGATAAAGATAAGGATGAAAAAAAAATATTGCCTCCGTCATAGTATGTACTTACGTAAGTTACTTGTGATACTAAGTATTTAGATACATGGTTAGTTAATGAAGAAACATAGAGAACTATACCAGTGGTTTTCGATACGATTTTTGTTTAACTTACAAATTCTGAAATGCAAGTGAAAGGAAGAATTGTTTCATTAGAATGTATTAATAAGGCACTTGTGGTCTCGAAGTAGTAAATAAAGTTAGTATTGAAGCAACAGGAAGTGGGGCTATGGTTAGTGTTATAGACCGCTCCAGCTGGTAGTAACATGCTTAGTTTTGTCGTTTAATGTCTGCCTTCCTCGCGCTACTTGCAGAGCATTTGGCTCCGCTCTGGTAACTAATCATTCATCCCTTAAGCCTGCGGCTTTGCTGGCAGCGTTTCAACTGACCGGAAGGCCTCATAAAGCCGGGCACGGTTTTACGATGGCGCCAAGTGGCGCCGCGAATCCGGCAGCCACCGAATCTGAGCTAGTGCTCCCCAGGCAGGACGCTCCGCCAGATGCGTTCCGTCATGGACTCCTCCGCAGGTCGGTGTGTTGCCATGACAACCGCTGGTGTAATGCCTCTCCGGCAGTGGTAGTAGTAGAGTCGGGGAATATCGGACCAGGCGGGAGGGAACAGCTTAGCCCGGCTTAGGCTCTCCGTCGCCTCCCTGCTCTTCCCTCTACCACTCCCTTCCTTTCTCTCTCTTTCTATGTCTCCCACCTCTCTCCCTCACTGCCGTGCACCCTCACAAGAGCTCTGGTCTCTCATTTGCAGACGAAACGACGTACGTGACGCTCGGATATTTGGTGGCGAGAGGAGAGACAGCTAGTGTTCAACTGTAAGGCAATTTGGCAATGCCTTGAGAAAAAGTGTTTCAATAAAAAAAGCTTTTACGTCCAATAAAAAGAAACATTTGTTTTAACGATACAAGACGTTCGAATTACATTAACCTTACAAAATGCCTCCAAACGTTCTGTACGACTGAAATCAGTCATCGACTTTCCATCAACTAAGGTTTGATGTTTTAAGTATTCAAACCATAACCAGCTACCTTCAGGGAATGATTGCGAAGATGGGGTACATAACTGTAGCATGCACGGCACATCTTTTCGTCAAAACTTAATACCTATCATAACCAAGGAGACATCAAAGATCCTGTTCTGTTTTAATACTATCTTCAAATAATTTATTATCAAAGACCATAGCCTTTTCCAACAGCGGTCACTGAAAGAAATAAAATGACTTAACAGAGATCCTACATTGAGATACTGATCAAAAATTCTGAAAAAAATGTGTTTTTGTGGGGGATATGATATTCAACTAGAACGCATTTGGGAGGACGGCGGTTCGAATCCCCGTCCGGGCATCCAGATTTGGGGTTTTCCATAGTTTCCCAAATCACTCTAGGCAAATGCCGGGATGCTTCTTTCAAAAGGCCATGGCCGAATTCCTTCCCATTCCTTGCCCCTCATTCTTTCCCGTCTCTAAAGACCTCGCTGTTAAGAGACGTTAAGCAGTTTAAAAAAAAAAATCAACTAGAAATTCAGTGCGAAGTGTATATAGCAGTGGTGACGGGATTTGTCAGTTACATTTAAAATAATTTAATATTTGTATATATTTTTGCATCGATATGAAATGTAACCCTTATTTGTATGAAAGGCTTTTCAAATTAAGATTATAGATTGGAATGGGATCATAAATTAAAGAATATGAATTTAATAATGCAAAAGAGCTTGGTGGATGAGCGATAACGCTTTGCCATGGCATTCGGGAAGACGCGTGTTTGAATCCCGGTCCGGCCATCTAGATTTGGATTTTCCATGGCTTCCTCAAATCACTCCAGCCGAATGCCGGGATGGTGCCTTTAAAAGCCCATGACCGAGTTCTTTCCCGTTCCTGGAATTCTGATCTTTTCTGCCTCTAATTACCTCGACATCGACGAGGCGTAAAAACCATATGCAAAAAAAAGAAAAAATGCACCTCACAGGTTTTTGTTATATCGTGAAAAACGTCCAAACTATTGGCCTTATGAATTTAAATAAAGTAAGTTTTTGATAAATTACGATAATATTTAACTGAATGTAAAGAACTTGTGGGACAATGTAACATTTTCGCTATTCTTTTAGCTGTAGATATTCAAATTTTAACAACTTTAACACTTTGATAGCATATATACCATCGCGTTGTGGAGTGACGGAAAATAATTGGTTGATGTGAATGTAGATCACGGAAGTAGGTCTTTTTTTTTTTATTATTTTTTTTTTTATTTTAATGGCATTTGGATATTCTCCTTACAGCCAGCCTCATATCATTATAATACTTGCATCAGTGATCAATAGCAGCATAAGACTGAAATAGGAATACACTTATTTTCACCATTGATAACACATCCAAAGCCAACGCCAAACTGTGATATGTATCATACACAATATAAAACACAATTACATCTATAGTATATATAAGCAATTCAATACCATTAAACATAATTTGACCACACAAAGATACGGCATTCATGTTTCAACACTCGGTACCACTGCACAGACATACCGCAGCCATACCGCAACATAGTATAATATGAAATTCAACAATGCAATCTCACACACATCACAACAATACAATTAGAGTATAATGTTTACAATCTGTTTACACAAAAATGTGACACTCAACACAGAGCGTCACTCCACAGTCATACCGCATCTAGACCACAATACAATATACAATATAACAACGCAATCGCATTCACTCTGTACACAACGTGATTAATATATGATATAATATAAAATATAATATATACAATGTGATTACAGAATTACAAGATCAAAACAATAACACTAAATCTTGATGTTGTTCTCTTCCAGGAACCTCGTTATTTTTATAGATGGTAACATCTTCCAGAGCCAGGAGGTGGGTAACGTTTATTGGTAATTGTATTCCTAATCCCACAAGTTCTTGAATGAGCTGTGTGCTCTCCCGCCATTTTTCCTTGCAGGCAAATAGGAGGTGGTTGGGTTCGCATATGCTGCTTCCATCGCATGTGCAGGTTGGGTGTTCAGTGAATTAATGCGGTGTAAGTGTTTTGGGAAGAAGCCATGATTGAATTTTAGTCTGCTAATGGTGACAATTGTTTTCCTTGGTACGTAATTCGTTTGATGCCACTGCGATTTAGGATTGTTGGATGTATGGTGCCGTAATGTTTTCCTTTTGTTTTTATTGTTTCTTCCCACGATGTTTCCCACAGTTGTTTTCCCTTGGCGCGCAGGTGGACAGGAGATCAGTCGTCTTGATATATGGTATGTTGTACCGTCGGAGGCTGCCGACTTAGCCAACTGATCCGCTCTTTCGTTGCCGTAAATTCCCGTGTGCGCTTTTATCCAGATAAAGATGGTCCGTTTTCCTATTTCTTCTAGTTCCCTGACACTTTCCAGGATTTGGTACGTTAAGGGGCATCTCCACGCATTATTATTAAGATGTGTAGAGATTCGAGGACACTTCGAGAGTCAGATAGTATGATCACTGTATTGGAGCTGGTGCTCTTGGCATATTCTAATCCCTTGAGTATGGCAACCATTTCGGCGGTATATATCGTCGCTTCGCTGTGGAGTTTATACATCGATTCGACTCGTGCGTGCATATCCACGAAGGCACAGCCTACTGTGCTGCCGATCTTTGAACCATCGGTGTAAATGTGTACACTATTTTCGTATTGCGCAAGAGTTTCCAATAAAAGGCTTGTGTTCCGTCTGTATTTTCTGTGAATGGTATGTCCAAGTTCATCTCCATTTTGATTACGTTGATTTGTATGAGCCTTCAAAGCAAGGCATTCTGCTTGAGGAAATGATTATAGGTTGGTATTGAACTAAGTCGATGTATGTTGTAGCGAGCAGTGGTATTTTTTTCCTACGCCAGTAACTGTCCAAGTGGTTCTGTGCGCCAGTGTCTCTAATACATCTATTAAGGGATTGTTTCGGAACTGCATAATCTTTGAGATGAATTTCCCACATAGGTAGTATCGTCGGATGTTCAGTGGAGGTTCCATGGCTTCTACCAAGAGTGCGTTTGTGGGTGTAGAGCGCATTGCGCCGAAACATATGCGCAGTGCTTTGTATTGAACCTTATCTATTTTGTTGAGCAGAGTTTCAGCTGCAGAGCTATAACAGAGGCACCCATAGTCAATTATCGGACGCACCAAAGCTCTGTAGAGGAGTAAGAGTACTTTCGGGTCAGCTCCCCACCAGCAGCCACTTGTTGCACGCAGCAGATTGATAGCCTTCTCACATTTGTCTATCATGTATGTTATATGTGGACCCCAGCTAAGTTTGGCGTCTATTTGCATGCCCAAGTATTTTATTACCTTTTTGTTTGGAAATAGGTATGGCCCAAGTCGTACAGATTCCATTTGTTGTAATCGGTGTCTCGTGTATATTACTACTGCTGATTTTTCTGGTGCAATCTGCATCCCATTATCTTGCAACCATTTGTTTAATCTTTCCATCGCTGTACTAAGCAATTTTATGCATTCCGTCAGCGTTTCGCCTTCTGCGTATATGCATATGTCATCTGCATATTGTAGTATGTACACTCCCCTGGGTAGTATTTTGGCCAGGTCATACGTGTATATATTGAAGAGGATCGGTGATAGAATCGATCCTTGCGGCAGACCCTGGCTCGTGTGTCGCGGTCCTATTGTAACTCCTTTGTGTTTATATCAGTATTCTGTCCTGCAGCATTGATATTAGGTTGTAAGTAAAGGTTGCGGAGAAGCCCATGTTCTGCATCTTCCCCGCCAGTAGCTCGAGGTTGACATTGTCATAGGCGCTATTGATGTCAGTATAGAGGGCTATGAGATATCGGTTTCTACTTAGGCTGGATTGGATGTCTGTGACAAGTCTTACTAGTAGGTCATTGCTGCCTCTACCGCGTCTGTACGCCCACTGTGGTCTGGCAGAAGGTCATTGTGTTCGGCAAACCATTCGATCCTATTCTTCACCATCCTCTCCAGTTGTTTATATGGGCATGGCAATAGTGCTATGGGCCTGTAGATGTGGCTATTGACGGGTTTTTACCCGGCTTCAGGATCGGGATGATTCTCGAATTTTTAATCCTGCAATCTGTTGTCTTTTATTCCAGACATTGTTTAGAACTTTTAGGAGCATCTTTTCCCTCGTGATGGTAAGTGTCCGATCATTCTGTAGTGGACGTTGTCTATTCCTGGTGCCGTGTTATTGGAATTCTTGGACGCTTTTTCAAATTCTTCCATGTTAAAAGGTCTTGACATGGGGTCGCTAGCTTCATCTTCAGGTGGGGAGTTGCAGATTGGGTTGGCGGAAGGAGGTGCTAATGTTGTTAGTATTTGCTCCAGCATTTCCGTGCTTATGTTCGACGTCGGGTGCACTGTTTCAGTTGATCGTTTATAGTTTTTGACTTTTGTCCATATGGTGGTAATTGGGGTGTTTCTATTGATTGATGCGCAGAAATTTTTCCAACCTTCTTTCTTCATCTGTTTCAATGTTCTTTTTGTACGAGCTTGTGCTTTGTTTAACTCTATGAAATTTTCCATGTTGCTGCATCTACGATATTTTCGGAGCGCGTCTCTCCTCTCTTGAATAGCCTTCTCGCATTCCTCGTTCCACCATGGTGGGTGGTTCCTGGTAGTGTTCATTTCTTTTTGTTTCTTTTGGGGTATGCCTTGTTTGGCCGCATGGTTTATAACCCGGATCAGGCTGTTATAGTTTTCCTCTGTCACTCCACCATCGTTTAGGTTGTTTAACTGTGTCGCAGCAGTATCAGTGTATACGTTCCAATTTGCGTTCCTGATATTCCATTTGTGCCTGATGTTGCCTGAGGTTTTTTGCTGGGTTGATTTAGTCTCATGGTGATCAAAATCGGGTAGTGATCTGATCCCAGAGGCTCGTGGATCACTCTGTGATCGAGCAATGCTGCAATATTCGAGGAGGCCAATGCAATGTCCACTACTGATTTACGTTCCGTCGGGTTACAGATTCTTGTAGCTGTGCCGTCATTAAGTATAACTAGATTTTCTTCTTCTGTTATCTCTATTATTATTCGGCCAAGATGATTTGTTTTTCCGCTCCCCCAAGCACTGTTGTGCGCATTCAGATCTCCGGTGATAATATATGGGCTGGGTAGTTTTTGTAATAGCCTTAATATTGAGGTTTTGTGAGAGCCGTGTTGGGCGGTCGATATATCGTCGCTATTGTCAGCCAGGTATTGTTAACTCTTAAGGAGATGGCGCAGGCTTCAATCGGTAGTCCTGTGGTGTCAAGTTGCACTGTGTTGTACGTCATTCCCTCTCTGACGAAGATAGCAGTTCCTCCATATCCGTCATCACGATCACAACGAATGATGCTGTAGCTTTTAATACTCATGCTGTCAGTTGGTTTCAGCCATGTTTCGGCGACTGTGGCAATATCTACGTCGTGCGCTCTTAATGCCTGTTCAAGACTTTCCTTATTAGATTTTAGTGAACGGGCGTTCCATTGTAGCATTGTAATCTGTCGTCCTTGGGCCATAGATTTCCTGGGAGAGGTTTAGTTCAAACCAATTACAAGATGTCGCCAACTTAGGTTCTGTAGTGAAGCTTTCTCTGTTTGGCAATAGCGACCAGGAATTCATTGCGGTATTTTTATTTGATGTGCGATTTTAATGTCACATAAGATGTTTTCCATTGTTGGAGGATTTAAGCTCCGATGGTAGTTAATAGTTCCTGTAGTTTAGTGCCAATGAGTGTCGGGTCTATTATGCCACTGGTTTTGGTTTCTTCTAGTATAGAGATAATGAAGATCAAGAGCTTTTCAACCAGTGGGGAGGATTTATTGGAGGGTGGGATAGTTTCTGTGCTCTCTTTGCCATAGGTTGACTCTAAAGGTGTTGGTTGAATTGTAGTTTCATGGTGGTTGTTTATTATTGGGCTTAAAGGACCATCACTTCTCCAAAATAAATGTCTGGGAATTGTTATTCTATTTCCTGCTACATTTGATTGGGTCGAGTTTCCTTTTAGGCGGCTGCGTGGAGCTGTTTGGCGGAAATCATAGCGGCTTCCGACTTCACGTGCTTGAGAGCTGCTACCATCATAGGCTACGATGGGGCTTGGAGGCAAGGTTTGCGGAACGACTTGTTTGGCAGCTATAGGAATAGGAATTTGCTCCGGTGGTTGCTGACCCATTTGTACAAGTTGAGGGCTGGATGCTGCTATGTTCGCGTATGAACGCGGGTATGTAATTGTGGCCAGTATTGGGGACTATTGGCTACCAAAGTTTGTTTCCTTTCAGCTCGCTGTCTATATTCCGGGCAAGAACGGTCGGTGGACAAGTGGTGTCCTTGACAGTAAATGCAACTTAGCTGGTTTTCTGTGTACAATCTTTGAGATTATGGGGGCCTGCACATCTGCTGCAACGAGGTTGGCTTTTGCACTGTGATTGACTGTGATTATATCTAAGACAACGGTAACACTGTAATACAGGTGGCACATAGGGTTGGACTTCGCAACGCATGCCATATAAGTAAACGTATTGCGGTAATACTTGGGACTGGAAGGTTAACACACATACAGGTAGGGGGCGGTACTGAGTGCCACTATCCGATTTGGAACTTTTTTTTGTGAATCTTCTGACTTTCAGTACGGGGAAGGGAGAAACTATTTCACTAATTATTTCGTCTGTGGACAGTGAGGTGTCAATGTTTCGAATCACTCCCTGCTTCCTCGTCATGTAGTACGGGATGTACGCCTCTAAGTTGTTGTCTTTAAGTGATTTTAGTTCCACCAAGGAGTTTGCGGAGGCACTAGATTTAGCTTCAATTCTAATTCTGTTGCGCCCTGCTGAAGTTATGTTACTGATTTCTGATCTTAGGTGGTTGTTCTGGCAGAAAAGTATTTTTCCAACAGACATAGGATGGAGTCTGCCTATGTTGCTGTTAGTGCTTTCGACCATCACATAGTAAGGGCCATTGTCAGTAAGTGAATATCTATTGTCTTGGCTACTTTGATTTGAGGGGTAGTCAGATTTGTCATAGTTACTGGATGGGTCCAGGTATGGCTGCGATGTTGACATAGGGGTTAGGTTGTCACGTTCGGGGATATCTTTTCATTAACTAATGAATCATTTACATTGATAGGTTGCGGGACTTTTGCAGTAAGTTCTAGGTATTTTGACACTGGTCTTTTTGCTTCGCGCGTTTACTCACTGGTGATGGACTGGTTAATCTTCTGAGGTGAGCGTGATCTTGGGCGGGATCGCGATGCCACTTTTTGGTATCTGGCGAGGCTGCTGTTGCTCTGTTAGATCTCCGACCTGGTCGTACTGCATCTCTTCCGTTGCCATATGTGGGAGTCGTTCGGCGTATGATGGTTCTTGTACAGGCTGCATCTGGATGCCAAGATTTTTTTCCGGTGTCTTGAAATGTAGGAGGTGTCTGAGGATCTTCGATGTCGAAGAGAGGATCGAAAGTTGGGTTTTGCATCGTATAGTACGTGTGTAATGCCGCGCCCACTGCCTGGCTGGTCGACGGAATCGTTCCAGAGGCCTCAGCCATAGCGTTCCGAGACTGCGTCTCTGGAGCACTACGCTGTTGGCTACCGTGTATTAACGTCCTTTTTCGCGTTAGTTGACCACTATTGTTTTAACACTTAAAATAGACAGTCGATAAATTCACTAACACACACTGTACCGATTAGTGAAATCCAATCACTTGGTAAACACCACTCGACACTGCTCGCGCGTAAACACGGAAGTGAACCGAACTGTGCGATGGCTCAGAGTAGACTGAGGGGGAAGTAGGTCCTGGTGCAAGTAACAGGATCATTGCAGCGAAGTATTACGTGCGACATTTGATTCTCCCTGCTGCCTGCTTTGCGATGTCTTCAACTGTCAACTACTTGTCCAAGTCGTGACGTAATGATCTTGACCCTGCTCTGTGATTTACAAGTAACTCTCCTCCAACTAGCACTTCTGTTCAAAGGAGTGGCAGAACTTCACTAATTGCGCGATTGTGCGGAAAAAATTGATTTATCCAATTCTCTCAGCAGAAAACAAACATTTGTTACCGCACACAGAAATCAGATATGCTTTTGATTTTAGACCTATCATCAATTTGGTGGTGGTTTTCAGAGTCCGAAAAAAAACCATAATTTCCCAAGAAGCGTGTATTAAGAAACTTTGGAAACTTACAGACATTTAAAAGCGCTGTTAATATTTATCGCACTGAATTTTTCCACGTCTTTGAATAGCTGGATAGTCCCAGCGCTGATCTATCATTAAAATTTGGCTAAAAACGGTGGAGAAAAGGACGTGTCGCTTCACGCGTCAATTTTATATGAACATTCTCCCCTTTTTTGTGGTAAATCGCGTAAATTTTAAATTCTGATGATTGTTCAGGTACATTTCCGGTAAGAAAGCAAAACAATAGAAACGAAGGATATTTGTCTCGCAGCTGTAAAAAAAAAAAAGTTTTGGGAGTTCATTTTTAACACTGTTTTACGCCATTAGTATGGGATTGTCAAATTTAGCTTCAAGAAACTTGTCATCTCTTTGTTCATTACTTACAGTATTTAGATCCAAGTTTGTTTATGAGGCGGTCGTCACCGACTTTGTCATTGGAAAGAAGTTATTCAAGTTATTCAATCTCTAATAGTACTACTGTATAATTAAATATTGATAGATGTTTAGATATAATAGTCACTGTGTGCTAACAAATGAGCTATTACTGAATTATCGGTCAACATGCCAGCTTACAACCAATACAGTTTAATGTTGAATTAAAGATATTTACACATTAAATGAGACATCAGAAAACAAGAATTCGAATAAGATGGTTTGATGAAAATATAATGATTCAGTAACTATTATCACTTCTGAATGGCCTCTTAACAGTGATTCACTCTTTGGAACCGACAGATTACGATCATCCGTAATACGACATACGTATTTCTTAATCTTAAACAACAGGGGCGAGCATGAAAAGTTTGCAGCAACGCAGAGACATTACCCACGGAAATAGGATGGTGACAGGTGGCTAATGAGGTCAATCTTAGATCGAAACTTGCCCGCATGGCCCTCGCATCAGGATTGCCCACGATTGGGCTAACCTGTCCTTATCACATTTCGAACCATAATAGGAGGTCGAGGACAGAAGTGGCCTATCGCTCTCCACACTCCTCGACTCAGCCTGCGCCAGCAGTGGTCGGTCAGACCCGGCTCAGTTTCCGTTCAGAAAAGACGGCATTTGAGCCAAAGTCCCGCGTATCCTACAATCACAGAAGCCTTCGAATTTTGACATGGGTATTGCAACCACAGCAGCCTCAAAGCAATGAAAATCAATTATTAGACATAGGTGAGAGATACTAATTCTATTTGTCAGGAGACGGTACAGTACTTGTTCAAAGATGCATCTGTAACTACTCAGACAAGGGAACATGTTCGCTCGCTGGTCATAGCAACGCTGTGAGAGTATACTGTACAGATCCAAATGATACAAAGTGAAATTAATTTCGGTGAACAAACTGGAGTTCAGTGAAGGAAGCAAACAACAATAATATGCAACTAGATTCTTGTCATATGGAAAATACCTCGCATCAAACTTTGATCATACAGGAAGTATTGAGAACCAAAGCTTTAGAGTTATTTATTTCTAAATGACATTAAATTTTTCAGAAAATTTTGTTTTGTTAATATTTATTTAATGCCGCATTCTTCTCCTTATGATTGTAACCGTGCAGATACATACTAAAACAATACATTTCAATGTGTGATGTCACAAGATTTTTACTTCGAAGAGGAAAAGAGAACAGATGCATGGTAATCTACATTAACGGGATGTGTTACCTAAGACTGCGGATATAATTCCGCAGTGATAACGGATGCCAGCAGTAATATCTAAGATTATCTTCATTATGCTGAGCTTTATTGTAGGACTCCTGATCCGGAATTATCTGCCTCGGATTAATTACCTGCGTAATATTACGCCAGTGAGGCTGTAATTACCCACTTGGCGGGGTAGCCCCTTGTGCACTACGCGGCAGCAGGGATCACGGACGGCGTAGGTCTCAACACTCAACGGCGTGACTTGTCAGTAAAAACTTTCCGAAATTTTACCTCCTCCAAATATGACACGGTAGAGAAGTAACATAATCGCCTCCAAATATGACACGGTAGAGAAGTAACATAATCGAGCAAAAACTTTTATCTTAATAATTCATATGTTTAAAGTAGTTGTGAATTGATGCCAGTTTTTTGTGCACACAGAATATTTTAACAAGTTTACTTAATTAAAGAAGCTGTCCATTCAGACTCAGGGCGTTTTGTAAAGAAACGACTTACCGGCGCCTCGCCATAAACTACGTGTCGTATTTATCTCTCATCCCCCTTTGATAAGCCATAAATCAAGAAGCATGCAAAAATACAGTTGGTAAAACTGAATGAAGAAAGCGTATATACTTTTTACTACATAAATAAAAGGAACGCACTCGCGTTGTTTGTCATGGCGGATACAGAAGACAGGAGAAAAAGAATTTATATAATAACCATAAGTGAAAGGTTTTGTATTAACAGATAGATATTTAGAGATATTATTGTAAACTGGCAGAAATAAACTAAATATTTACTAATTCATTCAAATTTAAATAAAGTTAAAGACTTTGCTGTGTTATACCGAGTAATCGATAGTATAAATTGCTAGAGCTGAGAAAGCAAAAACTAAGATAACAGCAATTGCAGTAGCGTGTTATCATGAATGCAAGGAGTACAAATATCAACACAAACACTAGATCTGATGCTTTTGCAGTCAATACCATACTGAAGGGGATGACATCTAATATTGAATTTCATCAATTTACTTACCGTACAAATTATAAAAATCTTGCATAGAATAGATTTTGCTTTAACTAGGCAATAATTCTCTTGACGTTTTGTTCCGATATGTAATAGAATAAAAATCGAAAACGTAGTTCGATGTTGACAAAAATTTTCAAGAAAACACGTAAACTGATTATACAATTCAAGTTTGTTGGACAAGAAAATAGAACTATGTTGGGGGCACGGGGGAAAATGTATAAAGACAGTTTTCAAATTATCAAGGTAATTGTGTAGTCCAGAAGAACACATTTCTTACTAATTTTAAAGTGACCAATATGTTTAGAGAGCTGACAAATTGAAATCCCAGCTAATGGCTTCATAATTTTGAAAAAATGGTGGATCGCCTGCGAAAATTCTTTTGTCTTCCACATTTTATTTTCAACAGTTCATATTGCCATATGGTTAATCGTTCGAGTACTGATGGAGAGAGAGAAATCATTTGTTTCTGACCATTTGTAACTAACGAAGATTCAGGGAAGCCACTAGGTTATTACCGTTCAATAATAATTTCTCCTTACAACCTCGAAAAGTTACTGTCACTATATCAACCCACAGCAAAAGTTTTTGCTCAAAACAGTTGTCCTGAGGATAAAAATACTTACTGGATTTAACAACGATTTTTAGATAATTTAAATTAATAAACTCAAGAGTTAAGCTGATTTGGTCAGTGGAACTATTGGAACTGTGTCAAGTATAGTTTATGCACCTGACTACACCGCTGGCTACAATGCTGCTGGTAGTGTGCGTATATTTCGAAAAATACACCATCACTTTCACTAGGGCAACATTTCCAGTACTTCCTGTCACCAAATCATGGAACACAGATAAATAACCCAATGACCTGATTAGGAAGGAATGGGAAGGAATTTGGCCATGGCCTTTTGAAAAAACATCCCGGCATTCGTCTGAAGTGATTTGGAGAAACCACGTAAAACCCAAATCTGGATGCCCGGACGGGGATTTGAACCGGCGCCCTCCCAAATGCGAGACCAGAGCGTTAACCGCACACCCACCACGCTCGGTCCTTACTGTCAATCGAATGGTTATTGACTTAGGAAACCGAGAGTTAGCTGTTGGATGTTCCTTTCTAGCACATTATAAGGCTGGAAGAAATCAAGGAATAGTCATTGTTAGGCGTTTTTATTTAGATAAAGTAAATGATCACTGAATTCCTTGGATGAAATGTATATTTCACTCCAAATCTTATTATTATTGAGAGCAAACATTCGTAAAAAAAAAAAAATATTTATGTATCTATCAAGTAGTAAAAATTCTGATTTTAGTAATATTAATAAGTAATGTTATTACGTCACATACGACGGATTTAGGTTAGCTTAATTGAGTGAACTGTTCAGATCACGGAGCTCAGTAGTAAAAAGACTTTAAGAAATAAAACCAGGAAAGAAGCACACAAATAATCGCTAGAGCACGTTATAGTCTATGATACGTCTACAAGATTTCTACGCCATGCTGTTATTCGACTGAAATACAATTTTTATGTATATATATTATAGTAGAATACTATTCTGCCTGGCTGACTGTAAAAATATGGCCATAACTATTTGTAATCAAACTTAAAAAATTCCGTTTATTTGGTTTTTTAGATAAATTATCCAAAAGAGAGACAAGTAAAGAACTTAAAAAGTTTTGGTTGCTAGCTGTTAAAGTAAGTGCACCACACCGTCTGACAGACTCTCTCTCGCTTCTGCAGTCAGGATGTACTCCATGTTAAACCTCTTGCTGATATTTATGATACATAATAGAGAGTACTGTGTAGCAGAAAACTTGACTTCAGAAGATATTAATAGTGAACATAGGCTACCCTTAAGAGTGAAGATGTAAATAAAATAGACCTAACCAACGTTTCACATAAATAAAGCTAAATTTAGAGTTAATTTATTACATGATGTAATTCCACAATGTCCTAATCCCTACATAAAGTAGATTGTTTGGCCATTTACGTAACCTATTTTTCATTAATTCACATTATCCCCTCTTAGGGAAATTTTACGCCATTTTATTTAATTCACTGTCGGGCTTGTTTTCCACCATATCGTCATTATTCTAACGGCGCAGGAGTTAGGAGATGAATTGGGTTCCTCCTCCCGGACTGTGTTCAAACTCAGGGCATGGGGATTTTTATTCAAGAGTTTACACAACTCTCTAGTTTTCCATTCAAAAAATATGTAATAACAGTGGCGACCAGTTTCAAAGTTATCATGTAATATAGTGATTTAAGCGCTGCAGCAGCCGGTCAGTCATGAAGCAGCCAGCCTGGAAGCAACAGTCAGGCAATTACTAATATGACGGGAAGTTTTGTCCCCACTAGTGGGCGAGAATTAAAAAAAAAAAATCTCATTTTTGGGTAAAAGTTCTATACACCAGGTTCTGAAGAAATATTAAAAGTAGAAGTGCCGCAAATTTTCTTCGCTCCTCCTTTCCATTATTTCTCTTCTTATTCTCAGTATCCCGTTCACCTCCACTAATCTGCCACAAACAAAAGGAAACTCAGCCGAAACAATGAAATGCTTAGGATCTCAACAGTACAGAGGAAACGTTAAGGAAAAAATTACTTTGAAGACACGCAAGAGGTAATCGTTAAGAGGAGGGTGAATTTTTCTTGGAAGCCGAAACGCATGCCAGGAAAATACAGCTTGGGGTTGGAAACAGACTAAACCTGAGTATAAACAAACAAGAATTTACAGCAGAGTTTGAAAAATTAGAGAGGAATATCAATGCTTAAGGACATTTGAAGACTTAAGGACATTTCTTTGATTTATAGAAACAGCTATGGAGAGTAACAAGAAGCTAGGAAGATGAAGTTAAAAACGTTTTACGATACGCAAGCTGTAAATAAAAAGCTGTGGTGGATTACTTTTTTGACACGCAGGTATCTCGAACATGTACACATGATCAGGAAATGATACTAGTTATTGAAGATAAAGCTAGAGTTTTCGAAGAAGAAATTATTGTAGCTCTGACCAAACTAAGAAAATTACCATCTGAAGACAATTTTATTTATTGAATTAAAAAAAAAAGAAGAAGAAAAAAACACCGGAGTAAATATGAATTTGTTTAAAATGATATCTGCATTTTAGAGAATGTAAATTAAATTTGTCTTTAAAAATGGAGAAAAGAAAATTACTGACGGGAATAAATCTATGAATCTCAACACCGAAATTAATAACAGAACAAGCGGTAGCGAAAATAAAATAATCTACTTCTTCTATACTAAAAAAGCTCTCTCATTCACCTCAATAGCTATTGGCCACGTCAAGTGCCGGCATTCACTCACAAATTAACAACGAGGAGAGATGTTAGTAGAAGGTTTGTGCAGCACTGGGATGGTTTAATTTCCAGAATACATTCATCAAGTTTGGTTTCCCCAGCATTTCATTTTACTACTGTCACGCTGCTCGGCTATCTTTGGGATTTACATTGGATATCAGACTTGAGGTTAGCTACAGCAGATCTGATGTTAAGGCTAATAAAGTAACATAGCGGATTATTGTTTAATTGCGTCCTTTTTACTGAACCTTTGCCATTACGTTATTTAATGAATTATTTTATTTTTTAAAGCAACCCTTAGGGTGAAACATAGATCAACATCGTATTTCAGCCAGATCACGTCTACTGGTTGACACTTTAACTATAGTAAATCCGTGACCATACCCAAAATAACGTCACGTACTAAAAGCACTTTAGTCGAAATGAAAGATGATCCAAAGAACATGACTACCTTTTCTTGAGAAGAAGCCAACCTTGTAATATGGTAATTTACTGAGAGATCCCTTGGTTTATTAATATAGCATTTCTGTGCTCTGTAAACATGCAAATTGCCTCTAATAGAAAACTATTAGTATAATGAACTTTGCAGTAGTAGGAAGAAATTTCATAGACTTTCTTAAGGCTACATGGATGGAAAATAATATTAATATCAGAACCATACGACAAGGGAAAAAGTTTTTTGAGTACGCATTTATGTAATTTAGTAATGGAAGAAACTATGGCGCTTTTGTAAGTGAACATACCACAGGGAAATATAATATTTTGTGTTACACAGACTATTTGATATGTTTTGTGGAAACCAAGAATTGGATAGCGATTTGAAATATTTAAACTTAAACACTGGTACTAGATGTATTTCACTGAGAGTTCATAAAATTTCTACTAAAAGAAGTAATTAAAAACCATTCAGACCAATATAAAACTGTTATTGGAATTGAGTAATACTGACAGATTTTTATTTTAGCATTATTCTGGGATTTTCTTAAGTAAGAGGCACCCAAAGAGAAAACCAAGGTATCATTGATTAAAGTCACAAGGTTTGAAATTACTAGGCGGACGGGTTTAATGAAGAACAGCGAGGATAGCAGGACAGATATTCTGTGATAATCAGCGGGATAACAGTAAATAAATTTTGTCACTAATAATATTAGAAGGAAAAATTAAGAATACATGGCGTACCTGAATTTCGGCTTTTGCTTTTTCTTTTTTGCATATGGATTTACGCCTCGTCGACGTCGATGTAATTAGAGGCGGGAATGGACTGGGGAAAAGGAATGGGAAGTAATTTGGACGTGGCCTTTTGAAGGAAGCATCCCGGTATTCATCTAGAGTGACTTGAAGAAACCAGGGAAAACCGAAATCTGGATGCCGAGTCAGTGATTAGAATCGTCGTCGTCCCTAATGCGAGGCAAGCTTTACCTCATCTGCTTCGCTCGGTTTCAGTTTCGTAAATTATTCAGTAATGCTGAATTTGACGGAAGGAATTTGCAGGACCTCACTGTCCGCCTATATGGCTGACCGTTGGGTTGGTAATCATCTACATTCCATTTTAGGTTGCCAAGACAGGATATGATCGTTTAGTTCATCGCTGTAGCCACATTGACTCGTCGAGAGTATTTTCGGTTCTCATTTAATAACAGGCTAAGCGGTTTGCAGAGACCATTCCCGACCCCAAATTTCGGGAAAATAAATTCGGTTGTGTAAGAGTGTGAATGCCGTTCGTCCATTTCGTAAACTTTAGCTCAACTGAGCGAGCTAATTGTAAAGAGAAACCTAAATAAGCCAGGCCTAAAATATAAATGTAGCAGAAATATTTATCGTGAATGTAGCAATGAGCAGCAATAACATAAAGTATGAAGGTATCAATGCCGCCATTAATTGCGGAAGGATGCAGTGCTTTACCATTGATGTTGAACTGCGGTTTCACAGACCATGCAGACCAAAGTCTGGATGTTTGGAACAGCATTTTAGCCAACGGTTAACAGAATATCGGGACTAAGCGTTTAAATTTACACCAGCTGATTTAATCAGCTGCCAGATTATTTATATTATTGTGGTATTTAATTGGTTATCAGATTTAGTGGTAAGCATGTGAAAAATAATATAGGAGTATAACATGGCTGACACAACATTCACTGGCACCAGTTCTACAAACAGTTGTTTTGCATGGAAAGTTGTTTCAAAGATTCAGCAAAGCTTAGGTAAGATCAAAAACATTCTTTACAAATGTTAATGTCTCCCAATATGCGTTCTGTATGAAAGATAATGTTTTGCGCTCTGCGCTGCATGTTAAATCTCCATAGTGTCGGGAGGGGAGGGGGAGGGGGTTCGGGTAAAGGAGGAAGGACAGTAAAAGGCGTCAACACGTGCCGTATTTGCCAGCGTGATTAGAATTTTTAACAGTTTTCCCTAGTCTAATGCTATAATGATCCAGCCTTACCTCCTTAAAACAAAACGAACATGTAACACAAAATACAATTGCACAAAGTTACAAATATTATAAGATATATTACCGAAATCGGAATAATTGCTCATTGCAGAAGTTCAACAACACCTGTCCACTAGCGACTGACAACGCAGAGACTGATAGATGACGCAATATTCTCGTTGCATTGACTGACATAAACTAAAGAAAGAGACAAAATTGGCGGCTAGTTAAATGCGTTTTAATTAAAAAAGGGCTAGAGTTGTGTGCTTTTCGAAATTATGTCTATATACAACACATCGCTGGTGGCAGTATTACTGCCAGAAATGTGCCTTTGCAGAACATAACAGATGCGGGGATATATTTCGATTACATTTATTAGCAAAAAAGGTTTTGTCAAAATTTGTGAGATGTGCCTTTTTCGAAATTGCAAATTTAATTAAAATGTAGAGAACATTTTTATCTATAACTTAATATATTTTTTTATAAAACTAATTATTTATATACACATATAGAAATTAAAATATTATTAAAAAACTTATCTTAATGTTAGTGGTTTTATAAATCTCACTAACAATTTATATATAACTTCATTGTTACCGTGCAGCAAATGGTATTCCGGAGCTGTTTATATGTGTCAGTATTCCGTTTTTACACAAATATTTTAACAATAATGCACTCAATTTTATGTAGGGATTATGAACAGTAACTTACAAGCTGCATTCTCATCGTAGTGGTAGAAACTGACGGATATCTACCAACTGACGAACTTTATTAGTGTTAGGAGCGACAGCCGACAACTTTCATTAATCTGGCGTCGTAATAAACTGTCGACCATGATTAAGAAGTATAACAAATGCAGTTTTAAACATAATTTATCGAAGTTTTTCACATACTCATTGTATCGATATTTTGAATCAATACTAAACCCTTTTCTGCCTAGTAATATCTTTTCTACGTAAGATATTCGGTTCAGCATTATTACTTCAGATAATATCTATTGCGATGGTTCTAATGGGTGGCGTATGTAATAGCGGGATATTTCTAGAGTATTTCATATAAGTGATTCGGGGAATTTTTGTAACTCAATATCTTCGATCTAGGTACTACATACTTCACATTTCTGTTAAGTGCAAACAAACATATTTTGTTTTTGTTTCTGTTCTTAGTTTGGAAATTATTAATATGCAAAATTTCACAGATTTTGTCACTCGCCGTGATGATGATCATTACTAAAAGTACTTCTCTTAGCGGTAGAAAGCTGAAATTTTGAACACAAATATTGCTTTAGGCGTAAACCGAAATAAAATAAGAAATTAATGCATTTACGCATATATAACCTTATCTAATCAATATGTGAAATCGCTTTCTACCCTAATGACTTTACATACCACAGCTTTTTATTGTAAATTAAGTTTAATAAGCTTAAGTAATATGTTACATTTTACTTTATTTCTCTCCTTACTTTCTAAATTAGTGAAATTCAAATGTTTTAATTATCTTAGGCATACCCTCATCGTGATTCAACTGTGCTGTTGTCCTAAACGCAGGTAATTTATTACGTATGTATGGCTTCACCCTCAAATCATAAAAATGTTCAACATTGGTGGCTTTATGTGTATTTACCCAAATGGAAATCTCAAACGTGAAACATTTCGGCTCATATTTGCAGGTTAATTGCTATGCTCTCAATGATGCCGTATTCCTCATATTTCTTTAATGCGTAGAGAGAGATCAGCAAGCTTAGCTATCATATTAAATTTTATTTTTCTTCTTGATTCGTTCTGAAGTTACTGGGAATTTACTTATGCTAGAAGTTAAATCAGCAGACGTCGGTGTCGTTCGCCCGAGATGCACACCTGTTGTTTGCAAAGAACGTGGACACTGTTTGTATTATGTAATGTCCTTATGCATAGATTTTCAAATGAAACAGTTGCATTTGATTGTCGACTCATAATACGAGATCAACTTGTAACGTCTACCTTACGGACGTTTACTTTTGGGTCATACTGTTTTATCATTAGCAAAATTATCAATTTGGAATATCAAAAATCATACTTAATCTTCAGCTAATCACATGAAATATTATTATAATGAATAGGAAAATTGAAAATTGGGTGTACAATTTATTATTGTGAAATTAGGCAAACACGAAGTTTGTTTTTATTCTGAGCTTAACAATTACATATCATTGAATGTCAAACAGTTAGAGCAAAATCTCAGGGTCATTACTGGGTGGAACGATTGCATGAGCTTCCGTCCGGGCCGTAGCTTTTACCATTGTTCACAGCCCAGGTCAGCGACCAGGTAAGACCCGCACCACATGAGGTCGTCCAGCTTCCTCGACCGCACCGCGTGAATGCCAGCTCCGGCGTCGTTGAACGGCTGTACTCGATGAAGATCAGAACCAGAGTGTCTCGTCGTCCGTCTTCTCCTCCGAGCAAGACTCTGTACTTGTCGTAATGCGATGTCGGGTCCGGCTCTTGGCGAATCACCGCAATCCGCGCCAAAGGACCAGCGTCACATTGGCCCCAGAACAGACAAGAAAAAACACCAACACGGCAATAAATTGAGGCGGCTTCTCTATTGGCTGGATCGTCTTCCCCTACTCTCATAAAGCACTCATTTACTAGGAAACGTCACTAAGGTTTATTTTTGCTAGTCCGCGCCAGTTTTCGGCGGGAACTTTCCGAAACGTGCGAAAATAGAAAGCGGGTCTCAGTTATTTATGGGGGTTATAAATCCGCTTTATGTCCACGTTGAGTAGGACGTTGTCAGCACCCCCCAAGGTGCGTGTAAATCTGGACGCTTTAGTTCCGTCACGTTTCTGTTCGTTGACACGACGCATCGGCAATATTCACACACACCGTGGGATCACTTAGTGCCTAATGGCACTGTACCTTTTAATTCATTACAACTACCCCATCACCCGTACAATTGAAAATTATTCTATGGGATAATTTTCAATTCAGTTTTTCACTATAACTTCACTTATTTCTGGTCATTGGGTTATGTTCCTTGTGAGTGAGATTAGTTCGTTCTAATATTCTCTAACTGTTTGTGATCTTTGTTAATAGTTACATTACCAAACTTCTTAAGATATACCCATCTTCAGTTCTCTATTTTAATACAACATGTGATAGCTTTGTACTTCACGAATTACTCTTGTGCCCTACTTGATTCCTCAGTGAACTCGCGAGACAATCCAGCATGTCTTATAACTACATATTACATATCTTATGAGTAGCATGTGACATATATCATTCTCTATACAACTAATTTAAATCTTTCTTAGATTGCCCTTTTTAAAAAAAATATTCAATTAAAATAAAATTACATCATTTTATTATTATAATATGCAAAATTATTTATTATCTATAATTTTTTTAACAATTATTCTTATAATTACTTATTAATTCACTTTTTCATCACAAAAGTATCCTAACAGTTATATTTGTCAAATCAATACATGACATGAACTAGCATTTTAAATACTAGCATTTTAAATCCTAATGCTTGTAATTAATTACAAAATTTTATTACAGCCTCCCTTTTTTAACAACCTCTGTTGAAATAATTTCCCAGACTGGTATCTTTTTCCAATTATTTAATATAAATACAGATTTTATTGAATGTTTTCCATAACATCAGAGGCATTAACAGCGTCTCTGGTCATATTTGACAGGCCAGCTGACTCGAGTAAACAAACCCCACTGCGATTCCGCGAACGCTTTCCCTTTCAAAGGGGCAGGTATAAGACTCGGTCTCACAACAGAATACCCAGCTGCCTATTGTGTGTTGAGCTAACTGTTACTTCACACCCGCTTACAGTTCAGTTTCGGCTACATTCCGTCAAACTAAATATAATTTACTTATATTGCATTTATGAACAAGGTCTTAAATTATAAACAAATGACTTAAACATTTACTAATTTGTTAGCTTAATTCTTCATTTCGACAACAGATTATCTCGGGACATCATTTTCTACCTCAGACAGAACTTTAGGCTGCTTAGGGAAAAGGAACATTTCTATTTTTCTTTAATAATCCATTACTTTTCACGTGCTTTATTTTGGTATTGTCCGATGAACAATCGTCATCGACGTTATGAAATTGCTCTTCCATTCTACATTAATCTTTATCTTTTCATTTCTTCATAGACCAGCGCGCATTTTCGTGCTAACCGACACTTATCTTTCCAGTTTGTGTAAATTCATACAATTTATCTCCTCTTCTAAGGGAATGTGGGTGTTCATATTAAAAAGCATCTCCATTTCTTTCACGACCTGGTACGTTTTATAATCGTTAAACCGTGGTAAACTATCGATTTCTTCCTGAAATCATAAACCCTTCGTTTTTCTTTGAGAATTTCTCAACAATTGCATCTAACACGGCTTTCTTCGCGCGTTCCCTTCTTTATTTTGAGTTCCTAGGACAACTCAGAACCGCATTTTTCCTTTTTCCGTGAAACATCTTTTAATTCATCATCCCTTTTTTAATGATTCACCGCGTAACTCGTAAGTACTTCTTCAAATTATTCCATTTTATTTCTTCACAGGTCTAGACAATAACATATAAATTGATGCTCTCCTATTATCTTTATTTTAATCATTTCTTGATTTGTAACAACCCAACAAAATCCAACTTTTCATTCTATGAATCCGCAAAGTCATTTTATATTAATTTAATTCCATTAATCGTCACAGTGTCTAATTGTTAGCTTTTACTCTCATCCGACTTCACATAGCGATCGTTAATCACCTCATATTATAATCTTCTCATTTTCTTCTAAAATCTTGAATTTGTCTATCGGACCAAATTACTTTTCTTCTTTTACCATATCCCACAGATAACGGCTTATTTACACACTTTTCCGCATATTTACTTCTATGACTTTGACGAAGTGATTATTCGTGGGTCTCCCCCTTTTAATGATGTATAAAGTATATTTTCTTTGATGCAACCACTCATTTTCTTATTTTTCAAAGCAACGAATATTTATCTAGTTTTACAGTATTTTTTTCACAGTAATCCACAACGTTCACTGTTGGGTTACCGTAATTATGACGGCAATTCTTCTTTAGTCTTAAGTAGAACAAGAATTTTACTGTACAAAATGGTCTTCTCGCCCGAAACACATGTACCAATACAAATAGCAAATCGTTGCTACCATCTTTTGAGGGTGGACAGGTTCCATTCATCAAAGCACGTCTCTTTGACCGAGGGTTGCTCGTCCAGTGAAATACAATAGCCGCCCCTGGACGCAGGTAGCATTCTAGAATTCCGCTACCCTCTGTTAAACTTTCTCCAAACGAGTCCAGCAAACTCTCGTAGCTCAGGCATCAATAATTTACAAATCTCTTGTCCCATCGTTCAATGCTGTAGAGGCATAATTAACTCGCTTTCAATTACGCCCGTTAATACTGTTTGTCTTCTGTAAAACTAATGAGTATACTTGCAACAAAAAACTACACAAACTACAAAAACAATACTATTTTTTATCTAATTTACTACCTCCTCAGGCATATTCCTTAAATCTTCACGAAAAATTCCCTATTTCAATCTTACTGCAGGGATAGCATGTCGATAGTATATTCCTGATTCTGGACTGAGCCTGCCTTTGTGTTATCTGCAATCAAATTTAACGTGGCATTCTGGTCTGACGGTTTTTCACGTATGTGTTTATTTTGGTACCGACGCTGGTTATTCTCCTTTGGATACCACTGCCTGTTAAAATCTCTTCTTTGACCTTGTTTATGTTTCAAGTGTTGGTTTTGACTATAAGGATTTCGATCAGCCCTTGCGAGACCATCGTGGTATTGGCTTTTTTTCATCTGATCGAAGTATCTTAATGTGTCCAAAATTGTTTTCGCGTGGTGATCACGGCTGGGTTCAAATTTAATTGCATTTCTGGAGGGAAATGCGTAATGAGCGCGGCATTTAGTTCCATGTCACTCATAGGCTCATCTAAATATCCTGACAATACTGATAATCTCATTGCATATCCAAACATTGAATTACCTTTGCTTGCATCAAATTGGCCCCGGCATATCCGTCTTCGGGTTTGTATTTGTTCGTCTTTCGACCAGAATGTACTTAAAAATACACTTTTAAATTGTGGGTACGTAAACTCTGGTGGGCAGAACACTGTACTCCAGTCTTTCTCCTCTGGACCAAGAGCTAATCTGGCTACATGTGTCTTTAGAGCTTCCGGGGTATTCTTTAGATCAAAATAGTACTCTAAATCATTTATAAATCTCCGTGGATTAATTTTCCGTCGAACTTCGAATTTTGGCAGTGCCAATTCCTCTTGATTGTATGTTATTGCTTCAGAACCAATTGATACCCTTCTCTCATCGACTTTCGCTTCAATTTCCTTATATTTTTTCGATAATGTCAGCCCGAAAAGTCTTCTGAACTTGATGCGATTCTTTGTATAGCTCTAGTAATAAATTTAGTGATCTATCAAAATCCCTCATTCTTTCATTGACTGTTGAAAATTTTTGATCCGTGCTAGTCAGCAACTCTGAAACTACCTGTTCAGTGTGTAAAATACGTGTTTCGTGTTTTGAATTATCTTCTTCCAGTTTATCACATCTTGTAATCAGTTGATTCGATGTGCACTGAACTACAGACATTTCTTGTTGTATGTTTGTTCGAAAGTCTTCAAATTTATTGTTAGTTTCTGTACAAAAACTATCAAACTGGGTTTCTAACTGACCACTTAGTGCTTTAAAATTTTTGTGAATCTGTGTGTTTTGTTCGCGAATTTGAGCTTGTTGAGCGCCAATTTTAGAGTGAATCTGTTCTATTTGTTCTGTTAATACCTTTTTTAATATTACAAGTACTGATTCTTGCAGGAACTGATCACTATCAACGTTCTGTTGGTGTTTATTGTCCTTAATGTCACATTCCGGAACATCCGCGTCTATATTGTCTGACTGACTCGGTAGGCGTCACTGTGCTATCGTTTCGCAATTCCAAATATTCCACTCTGTTATTTGCCATGATTGCACAATTACCATTGGATCCATGTACTGAGATAGCTTCAGTTTGATTTTCAACCGATTTTGGAATTTCAAGCCCATAATTAAATTTTAGCATAAAGTGCGAAGCTGTGCAATCAACACTCAGACTTAATCCTTTTTTGTATATATACCCGATAACAGTCATGATACCTACAACCAAAATGCGATACGGTCTCACGGGTATATCATCTGGAATGCCGGAAATAAATAAAAGTGCGAGAAACAAACAAACAAAACGCTCCATTTTTCTTTTCAAAGGTTGCAGAATGACTCAAAAGTGACAAAGTTCCGACTGAGTTTATTTAACTTCAAAAGGAAGACATTAAATCTGATCGACAACAATAATATTTTGATTCCCGATATCTCACGACGGATTATCCCACAAATAAAACAAACAAGACGAACAGAACACATTTGACAAGTACTAGGATCATCAACACACGTAAAACAAAAACTTGAATGCTCATTACACAAAATTTAGAAAAAACACCTGCCACAGAAGACATTCAAAAATCAAACATGCCATTTTTCAACGCTGAATCTACGAAACAATCTTACCATTACACACCAGTCTCGAGAAATCGTCTCAACAGATCCATTACCATTCACTACCAAAATTCGACAAAACCACATCACAATCGAAAGAAAACCAAAATCATATTTCAACAACACAACAACATATCAAATGAAAGACAATCGTCACATCATATTTCCACCATTGATAAACAAAATCATTTTTCAACGTCGATTTGAACATGTATCAACACAATACATCATATAGTATGATTTTCAAACTGCATCCATCTCCGTTGCAGGACTAAAATAAAATAATTCAATGGCATAGCATTAACATATCACATATAACATAAAATAAAATTTTCTGCTGGCTCATCTGGTTTCCACTGAAATAAAATTTCATCATTTATTTAATATCAATGCTTCATAGAAACTCTTGCAATCATTCATATTTCGATAGCTCCACGTTTAGGGTGCCATGTTGTAACGTCTACCTTGGGGACGTTTACTTTTGGGTCATACTGTTTTATCATTAGCAAAATTATCAATTTGGAATATCAAAAATCATACTTAATCTTCAGCTAATCACATGAAATATTATTATAATGAATAGGAAAATTGAAAATTGGGTGTACAATTTATTATTGTGAAATTAGGCAAACACGAAGTTTGTTTTTATTCTGAGGTTAACAATTACATATCATTGAATGTCAAACAGTTAGAGCAAAATCTCAGGGTCATTACTGGGTGGAACGATTGCATGAGCTTCCGTCCGGGCGTAGCTTTTACCATTGTTCACAGCCCAGGTCAGCGACCAGGCAAGACCCGCACCACATGAGGTCGTCCAGCTTCCTCGACCGCACCGCGTGAATGCAGTGTCCCCAGCTCCGGCGTCGTTGAAGGTCACTTCGGCTGTACTCGATGAAGATCAGAACCAGAGTGTCTCGTCGTCCGTTCTTCTCCTCCGAGCAAGACTCTGTACTTGTCGTAATGCGATGTCGGGTCCGGCTCTTGGCGAATCACCGCAATCCGCGCCAAAGGACCAGCGTCACATTGGCCCAGAACAGACAAGAAAAAAACACCAACACGGCAATAAATTGAGGCGGCTTCTCTATTGGCTGGATCGTCTTCCCCTACTCTCATAAAGCACTCATTTACTAGGAAACGTCACTAAGGTTTATTTTTGCTAGTCGGCGGGAACTTTCCGAAACGTGCGAAAATAGAAAGCGGGTCTCAGTTATTTATGGGGGTTATAAATCCGCTTTATGTCCACGTTGAGTAGGACGTTGTCAGCACCCCCCAAGGTGCGTGTAAATCTGGACGCTTTAGTTCCGTCACGTTTCTGTTCGTTGACACGACGCATCGGCAATATTCACACACACCGTGGGATCACTTAGTGCCTAATGGCACTGTACCTTTTAATTCATTACAAACTGAACAAAAAGAAGTGATATCACACAAAAACAAGTCTTGTAGAAATATGGTCAATAGGGTTATGGAAAGTTGAATGTATGTATGTTCGTTTGGGCCAACGCGTACCACGTTAAGCCTTTGTTTGGCTTGAATTTGCTGTGGATGTGAACACATCAGTGTTACATCTAGCGTTGTTAGACCTAGAAGAGACCTATAGTTCAACGTGGGATGAGAAACACGGATATGGAGAGTTGATTTAAATAGAAAAATAATCTGGTGACTGGCCATTTGGCGTATCATAATTTCTACTGAAATTAAAAACATAAAATGGATAATTTATTCTAAGACTGGCCAAACCCAAAGAAGGTCTAATTGTAAGACTGATATATCGATACACGGTATTTATATAGATAAATGATTAACTATCTAGTTTTATTTAAACACGGCATGCGTAGTGGCCAAGTCATCGGATTCTTTTCTATTTTACCAATCATCCATAACACCAAGACAAACCGTTCTGTTTCAGAAAGTGAAGTGAATACACACCGTAGAGTGTAGACTTGGCTCAGAACAAGATCTCATAACATTTTGTCTCTAAACAAACACTTGGTTTCATTATTACAAGATTCTTTTTTATGTTATGTATCTTAATATCTACTACTAGAGGTCAAAAAAATTATTCAACTACTGTGTATATTCATCAAAGTTTGGCTCATTATTTATGTTGCTGTTGAAATATGGATGCCCGGATTAAGGACTGAACGTAATAAATGCCCTAGAAGTAACTACCCTTCTGCCAAACTCGATATCTTAGTATTACCAGTGTTTCCTTATACTGTTATGATACGTGCTGTGCGCTGAAACGCTAGACAACTGATCTTAATCGTTAGTTATATTTGATATACATGAGACCTTGTCAGATTGTGACATATTCGGAATATTATGAAATTTTTGGGGAAGTTTCTTGCAATTTAAAAAATTGGGACAGTTTATTTTCGCTCAAGATTTCATTCGTGCTGAGCTCGTGTGTTTAATATTTTTAACCTTTGTGTTTTACAAAGTTGTTTCCATTCAATGCAAACGTGTTTATATTGCTGTTAAATCTGGTCGTTGCTGCACCATTTATCAATTACATTCCATGTCATTAGGTACACACTAACCGTATTATCTATTAAATTATCTCTCACGTAATCAATGTGCTGCAGATGGTTTAACATTAATGGACAAATCCAACTCTTCATTCATAATTCAACTTCAGTACATCATCGAAACAAAATTCTTCACCGCCGTTATTGTGCAAACCTGGGAGATAGAAACTCTAAACGTTCATTCGTAAATTACGTTGCGAAATATCAACGCTGTTAGCTAATGATGTTATGTCCATAGTTAAATTATGGTGACGGTATTAATTCGTCTCATATTTCTAATTAAATTTTTGTCGTTATTATCGTTTTGCAAGAATACTGATTCTAAACATGAAACGAGTTCACCCGAAAAAAAAGGTGTAAATTTATGATGCGTAACATTTATCAGAAATATGTGCAAATTCAAGTTCCTATACCTTCAATTTGTATACAAATATTTGACATTTCTAATTGCCAAGGTTAATCAGATAACTCTTTTTTTTTCTCTCTCTTGAGACAAATGAACTTAGATCACTCAAATGGAAACTGGCGATGGATACCATACCATATTGGTATAACTTCTGAACCCAGGGTAAGTTGTGATATAGTTTTGTGAAAATAGTCAGTTCGTTGTGATGTCTTCATTGGCTAATATACAACGTATTGCTTAGAGTTAATGAGGAATAATTAACTCCTCATTTAGCAGAGTGACATAGTGTCAAAAACGGACCGTTTGGAGAAACAGTTTGCTTTACTGTTTGATCGGTGAATGAAGCTTTTCTTCAAAGGAGTATGTTAGAAACAAGCAACCGAAGAGTGCCTGTATTATTGTGAATAGAAATAGTATAAACTCTATTTGTAGATTGGATTCTGCGAAAATAAATAAAAAAAGTGTATAATTCTTGAAGTTTCATTTATTGAGTATATTGTATGGGTGAATTTTTTTTAAAAAAAGTAACCTGGTTGCAATGGAAGATGTGACCAGTTCAAAGCTCCCAAAGAAATACTCTCCGTGGAGTTTCTCTACGATACTCAATGAGTGTTGTAGGTTCAGCACGAGGCCTCCCCAGCAGCCTCTATAAAGGCGCTAGAATCCGTCATGGGGGGTAACAGAGTAAATTCATCCCCCCCTCAAGAATCATACAGCAGATCTCCGACCACTTCACTACGCCCCCGCCGCGGAATTAGGCTCTTCAGAATCACCTGCCATTACGGCAGGGACGGTGAGGTGCCCACGGGGAACGATGCGGTCGCGGCGCCTGCCACGATCCAGGCCGAAGACCCTTCCATAACCTGGCCGTATTGCATAAGACCCTCTGTGTTTCCTACGCGCAACAACCGGTCCCACCCGTACCCCGCAGGGTCGAGTGGAAGCCGTAGCGACCGGGCGCCGCGCAGAAATGCCCTTTCCACCGCGCAACCGACCGAACGTATCATCACTGAGTAGGCCTACAAGCAAGGGTCCCCCGCACTCGTCCAAGCTCCACAGAACACCGTCGTAGCACACGATCCTGATGAAGAAGCCCGAAGATCCCCACAGCGCTCACAGGGTGAATACACCCCCACCTATGCTCTACCAGTCCACACTTGTATAGTGGACCTCCTGTGGTAGGATTAGAGACGGGTCCCACCAGCAGGGATGCTAACCCTGAGCCCCATGCGCCACGCACAGAGCGGCAAGCCACCCCGACGCCGCACCAGTGCTGTCGTACTGACCCCTTCATACGACTCCGGGGATTATGTTGCGCCGGCAGCAGAGGTGCACTAAGCCTCTGGGGTGCTTGGTATTCGTTCACCAGTACACCCTCAACACTGGAGCAGTCAGGACAAGTTAGCTCAGCGTCTTGAGCTGCGGCCAACAACGTATCTACATATCTACAAAATTGTGGGTGGCAGAGGGTGCTCAGCACCAAAGCTAATCTCTTTGTTTTGCATTCCAATCCCTAATGGTACGAGGGAAAAAAGAATTCATATAAGAATCATTGCGGCACATTATTTCTCTAATCTTATCTTTCCTGTCATTCCGGCTCAAATAGGTTGGTGGAAGAAGTATTTCACTACACTCAAAAGTAGTGCGCCAAGATGCAGCTTGACTACCCAAAAGCCTTCCGTCCGACAGGGTAGGCGAACTCCACTGATCCCCTATCCCGAAGACCAGGAGCGACTGGACCGTGTCCACGATTCTCAGTCAGCAACAGGTTGAACGTCTGTTTCAGGTCGACATGACATTAAGCTCCGAAGAAATTTCTTCGTCGTCATGGGGATTTGAACCTCCATCGCATATCGGACCCGCAGTGTAGGAACATGCGTGCTGAATTCACGTGGGGAGTGTCGCCGATTTGGGTCATTGCATTGAGTGTTGTGTTCGTACCGTGTTGTCCATAATGTGGGGCGCAATAATACTGATGATAAATTGATGATTACAGTTGTTGAAAGAATAGTAATACACAATTTTAGCTGTCTTTTAGGCCTGAAAGGCTAATATCATCCAATAAGAAACATCTTGTTTCGCAACTAGCTATTCTGCCGGCGACTTTATAAACATACTAGCTCGTACCCGCTACTTAGTACGCGTGGATCAAGAAATTTTTTCCAGGATTGAATATAGAAAGTTGTTGGTAACGAAAGATTGGTCCCAAACAATATCGAGTCGGCATAATATGACAGGAAAGCTATCACTATATCACTCTACCGTCGAACCTGTCTCTTGAAGAGAATCAATTTTCTGTCACCATTTGATAAGGACTCAAAATTTCGTGACTACAACTGTTAATCATACTGGAAAAAATGTCCTGTGCACTTCATACAGATTTTATTATCAAATTCCATCAATATCGATATAGCCATTTAGTCGTCAAAACATAACAAAATGACAGAGACTTACTTCCGTATTTATAGTATTATTACTGCAGATCACAAACACACACTGACTGCGAATCACCCCTGAGGGATAAATGTAACGTAAAAAGTGTACACCTACAGCATTGGAAGACTACCTGCAATTTGCCTCGCATTGCACCCCTAACTTTGTGATATCTACAGTTTAACATTCAATTCGAATAACCGACGGCCCAGGCGTAACTCTTACGATCAAAAACAATTTTTAAAAATCTTTGTCCCCACGAAGATTTTAACCGGAGACCACGATCCAAACACCAGTAAGCAAGCGCTTTAACCACTGAGCTACCTGACCGCTGTAGCGGAAGGCAGTACAGAGACCTAGACATCCAACGCGTCTGACTATCGCCATTCAGTAATTTTTTTGAAATTATGAGACAACATGTATTATTTATGCCGATAATTTTTCAATCAAATGTAGACAGTATTTTTCTCCTTGTTTCAAAGGATAAGTGTGCAAAGTTTCATCGTAATCGGATGAAAACTGTGATTTGTATGAAGAACAAACAAACAAACATACATTCATCTTTATATATATAGATATATGACCGTGATCAAAAATAGTAATAATGATACCATGCCTGAATTATAGATGGAAATTCTACAGGAAAACTACGTGACAAGTAATCTCAGGAATATTTAGTAATAAATACTTTGTATACACAAATTTGGTTTCTACAGCATTTTGTAGATTTATCTACTGATTATAGTAAATAGCAATCAATACCTCCATAGTCGAGGCGCAGAAATGGCTCGAATGTTAACGCTCCGTATTTTCTGTAAGTGCAGATGCGGTAGTAATAATGTTAATCAAAATTGAAACTTCCGTTTAGAACAATTTATTGAACAGTAAAAAGTATAGTTCAAAAACGTGGCAGATGGCGCTAAGATACTGTGATGGTGTGTTTCGTTAGGGGGTTAGCTGGTTCGAGTATAACAAATGTCAGGATTAAATCCGAAATACATCTACAATGCTTATAGCGTGAGGGCTTTAGACGTTGTTAATAATTTGTCCGCCGGGCGCATAAAAATTGACTGCCTTCCTGTAGTCCTTCGAAAACATAGTTCTGAAATTACTATCAAACGGATTCTCTCTTATTCGCTTGTTTCATGTTCACATACACAGAAAAACGTTTAGCACTCATAACAGCCTTTTACATACGAGCATACAAAATGCTGGACATCTGCTGAAAATAAACTGGAAATTCTACCTCTACGTTGAGCCATTCTGGACTATAACGATTCCTTAATGTGGTGATCGAGTTCCTTTAATTTCAATAAATATTACACAGCAACAGATTAACTATCCATCTGTGACAGTGGGAAAATGGCAGAGTGGTTTTTTATTGCAGTTTTTTTTAAAAAAACGTACACACCAAGATACATGTAGCAAACAAAACTCTGGTATCTGCAATATTAAGAAACATTATTCATAGGTTGTATGACTAGTTACACGCATCTACATACTCATAAATTTACTTTGACCTCTCATGAAAAGAATGGTACCTGTAAATTAGGGCTTGTGGTTACTATGATTCCGTAATTTGGCGATCGAGTTCGTTTAGTTTTAAGAAATATTAAACAGGGCAACAGATTTATTATGCGTCCTTGACACTGGAAAATGGGAATGGCAGACTGAATTTTTCATTGCAATTTTTAAGCAACTCACGAGTATGGAAACAGGTAGCAAAGAAATCTTTGGTATCTGTAATTTATTAACATTATTTAGAGAATGTTTGACCTATGGCGCGCTGCAGTCCCAATCAAGCGGTCGCCGGCCTGACCCCGCCTGTCTCCAGCAAGTGAAGTGACCGCCTTCCTCCGGACGTGACGTCAGTGATTGCGGTCGTCCTGATTGATCGTCCCTCCCGCAACAACTTAATTGGCCGTCTTTCTCCGGCGGACGAGTGTTTGTGTGTGTCTGTGTTTGTCTTGAGCCGCAGCCCTACCCGGACAGCCCGGACAATATTTACTCGCTAGACAAGAAAAAGTCGCCCTGCTTGCAGCCGCCGTCGCCGCGCGTCGTGTCAGACGAATTCGTTCTGCTGTCTCGACGACAAACTCGGTATTGTAACGAAACTGCAGCAAGCACAATTGTATTTCCCTCTTGGAGCAGTTAAGAATGCCCCATTGGGAACTACTTCAGTCTAAACAGCCTGCTTGCTAGTACCCTCGTTGGGTCAAACTTTTTCGCCATCTCTGGTAATTGGGCGATGTAATCAAGCAATTTTTCTGAGTTGAACAAACTGCCTGTTTGAAGTGAAACTTAATAATGATTACTTTAGTATTAGTGAAGGAGCTCTTAGTGATAGTTTCAAAATAAACGGTGTGTTTTCCTTCTTAAAAATTTCAGTTTTTGGTTGGGGTTTTACGGTTCGCGGAGGGAGCCTTAATAGAGAAAACATCTTGGTATTTGCCTTGAGTGATACAGGAATACCACGGAAAACAGAGAACTGGATGGCCAGACCTGGGATCAAACGCTTGTCACCGTGAAAACAAAACAGAAACGTTACAATAAAAGCAGCTGAGAATATTTTTGTTTGGAAGCAAGGTAATAAATTTCTTTCTTGCATTGGCATGACAAACTGAAATACAATGCAGATTGTAGATTCCAGCAAGTAAGTGGTTTTCTAACATCCTTTCCATAAAAAGCGGTTTGGTATTGTTTTATAATTATATCCATTAATGTTTTAAAACAGCTGTAAGTGAAAAGATGATATTAATATTAGAAAGGAGAATGGTGTTTGTATTTTGATTTTAGTCTTTGTTTATTCCTTTAACGTCATTATTACCTTTGCAGATAATTACTAAATCTGTACTGAATACCATTTGCTACGCATTATGCGTCACCTGTGTGATAATTTAAATTAAAATTTCTCAGTCCATATTGAAAAATTACTGTTTGTGCAGAGATGGACAATCGTGGCCTCGTCCAGAGATATGTCTTTTCGTTTTTATTAATGCATTTTCAGGTTTTTAGGAATTATGGAACCGATTTACATGCTACTAATACTTTTGTATTAAACATTTTGAGAGGTGTAAGATTAATAAGGAATCTCTAATAAAAACATCTTAATTATAAAAAAAGATAATTATTGGTTACTCTAGTTTGACATCTCCTACCATTTATGTAACTGGAAGCTACAACATTACAAGTTTGAATCTCATCAGATCGGTTAGATTCCTTTCTAGAAGAAAAGTAAACCGAAATTCTTAATACGGTTGGTGTTTTCAATATATAGAATACTAATTTTATTCACTTTATAACACAGCATCTTTGCTGATTTTGTACAGACTTTTTTTCAGAATTAAAAATAAGATTCGCATTTATCAAACAAAATTATCAAAAGACAAATCGCGTGACAAGCATTATACAGTGTCAATTTATTGATTCCGTGCAAATTTGTTTGATGGACTCGACGTACTGTGTAGCTCTGAAAAAATTTGTTACGTTATGAAAATGGAGTTTGTCCATGCATAATTTGTGAATTGTTATGTTGTCAGACGAAACAAGTATAACAGGCAATCGATCAGCCAATAAATCGTTGTAAAATGCATGATTTAATTCAGTGCGAGGGCACAGAGGGTGTTTACAGAATTTATTTGAAATCTGCGAATGGCAATATATTTTCAGTTTAAAACAGTATATTGAAGTGGACCAACACTTTACGCAATCTTTAAACAAACACAATTATTACAATCTTTTTTCTGCGACGTTATTCTTAAAAAAATTTGATGATGTTATTAATCGAAATTATTAAATAAATTAATGAATATACTAGTTAAAATTGCGATTATTAAATTGCTGGGCAATTAATTGGATTCTTGGATTACTGGATTATTAAAGTCGATAAAATGCTTTCGGTGAATAATTTTTGTACACAATTTCGGTGTTATAGTACACATGGAAACACGCGAGGTTAGAGAAGCAGCTGAGCTGTAAAATTCGATTTTTACGATCATGCATTCACCCGACATAGCACATTCTTAGAAAGAAAGCAAAGGTATAGCTGTGTAGCCATCACGAATCAGTTTCGTTGAGTGTAAAAAAGTCATGCACTTAACCACAATATACGGACGGGCATGTGAACGAAATTAGACTATGGAGATAATAGAAATAAGTTTATGGCCATGGAGGAGCATCAGTTCTGCTGTAGGAAAAGTAAAACATAAACTCAATGATCTGCGCGTTTATGTCATCAAGGATAGCTTTCTTTTCTCTACCACATGTTACCTGGATCACCAAGAGGCCGTTTGATTGAAACGAAAAAACTTTTTTCCTCATCGATATCATGGTTAGTATAGGTGAGAAAGGACTGGGGGCAAAGAACGGGAAGGAAGTCAGCCATGGATTTTTGTAGACAGCATTACGGCATTCGGCTGGCATGATTCCGGGAAACTATTGATAAGCGAAATCTGGACAACCGGACGGGAATTCTAAACTTCGTACTTCTGAATTATTATTATTATTACTCCGCGATTCACTAAAAGTATGTGGCTGAGGCTGCATTGCACCTATCCGAAAGCGTAATAGTTTGGAAGGGATATACGGGATGTGGCAGGAGGCTGGAGTGATTTGGAAAAACCGTGGATGAGGATGAGGATGGCCGGAGTGGTTTATCGAGAACTACTGTTGTCGGATTTAAAGTTTACTCGCCCGGTAAACCCTTTCTATTCCATTCCCTAATCACTCGTGGAAAACATGAGTACGGAAATGAATCGGTTCTGGTCCTGATTTCTTTTATATTCGCGGTCATTCCTAGTTATGAATGTTGCTGGTAGCAATATTTGTATGCTGTCTTTCCCAAATAAGTCAGTCGTGAATTTTTCAGTTAGCTTCTGTCGAGAGCAACGCTTTCGGTGTTCCAGGTCTTCCCACCTAACCTAACTCCTTCAACATCGCACTTACGCTTCCCTCCAACTGTCACGAATCGGCTCTTCTTTGGACTTTTTCTAATGCGTCCATTAATCGAGTTGAGAAGTACACACTGTGTTCTGGCGTTCAGAAAATCTGCAACCTAGTCGCATATTTGTCTAGATATGCCTTAACCACTAACAGAACTAATTCAACCTGGATTGCTCATCTATAATACGGAACAAGTCGTGAATTAAAAGTGCAAATTTTGTTTCGCAGCATTGGCGTTTTCTGAATCCATGTTGATTTGGATTTAAAAGCTCACTTTCATCCAAAAATGGCATGACATTTAAATAGATGATGTGTTCTAAAATCCTGCAAAATATTAAGGTTAGTGAGATCGGCATATAATTTGGTGGATCATTAACATTCCCATTTTTAAAAACTGGGCTTACGATGGCGGTCTTCCATTCAGCTGGTATTTTTCCTTGATTCAAGGAGGCGATATATAATTTCATCAAATACGGTGCAACTTCCTTTGCGTACCTAGAGTAGAATCTTGTAGCAATACCATCTGGCCCTGGAACCTTATTGGTTTTTACATTCATAGCAGTTTAGTCTTACCCTCGACATCAATAACGAGATCCTTCATAATTTTTTTGGTGCGATTGTTAAATATCTTAATCTCCTCCGAGTTTTCTGTAGTGAAAGCTTTTTTAAATATATTATTCAAAATTTCTGCATTTTCTACGTTAGTTTCTGATAATTCCCCATTGTCCTTAATGCGAGATAAGAAGTACATAACATAAAAACATATTTTAATACCTTATGATTTGAGCTTTCATCAAACGACAATAACATGCTATGTCTTATGAAATGGTGTGTCTACTAAGAAATGGTAAATTCTGGACTAAAAATGTCATTTCATCCTTACTAACTCATCTTTATAATATATCTAAGAAGAAACCGTTTCGTTTTTTTGATGTTCACAAAGACTGTTTGATTAAAATATCAGAGTATACGGTTTAAATCTGATATAAAATATCTGTGCATTTGTATAGAGAGTAATTTAATAACCATGTTTTTAATGTTGGTTATTCAACTAAAGGTATTACTGGGTGCACTAGCGTTGTCTACCTAGTATGTAACAACTTTTAATATCCTCAAAATAGCACCGGTATTAACTTCTTAAAAAAATACTGTTAAACATTGCCATTCAGTTCAGAGTGAAATTAATAATGTTCTGATTATTAGAAAGTAATCTGAATATAGCTAATTGTTTGCTTTGGGTTTCAGTTGTCGATAGTCATTCGAACAGTCGTATCAACAGTTCAAGGCGATATGCGGCCACCAGCTGTCAATTTCCAGAAATTTCGCTGTGTCAATTACTGACGAACAAACTGTGAGCACCGAAGTTGAGCTGACTATCTACAGCCCCGACGTATAATTTTAGATATCCAGTACCTTTTTGAACTTTGGAAAAGTATGCAAGACGTCGTCGTCTTGAGTTAGCATGAACTGAAATTAATTGGCGAGTTATTTACTTCTGAAATAAATTAGTCATTAAAATACATATCTCTGGCTCTGTTATCTTGAAACTAAATAGTTTTGTGTATGAGTCAATTATAATGCCTGACAACTACATTAAGCAGAAATCGAAAAGTATTTATTTTCCATTCATTTTATTCAAAACCGTCGACGGTAGAAATTCCGTTACCTTTATACGAACGTGTTGGGAAAGTGATGGAATGGACACTAGATTGATGCTATAATGGGAACCATTCTAAAAACTGATGGACTTAATCGAGGTGTATATCTTGTTACAATACAACCAAAAAATACAATATCACAGCGAGGACATGTGAACACTGTATTGGTGGATAGTAAATCGTGAATAATAGGAAAATATTAAACAGAGAAAAAAATTCCTCCGTTTATTAGTTTGCACAACACTCTGGTGACTTAACCTCTGCTAACAATGTTTACACAAACAAAATTACTTGCATAGGCGTAGGCTCTTATGCTATGAAATGATCTATGGTGATTTCGAAAGAACACCTCTAAATTTTAAAGACTGTTTTCCCACAAATAAATGACTTTGAGCTTCACTCTACAAATTATTGCAAGACGCATGTTCTGGAGTTTCAGTTCTCTGACGAGAGACATAATGCACTACAAGTGTTTGTTGTCATTAGCGTCTTTATGACAAGCACCCAGTAGAAGGCGTAAGGTGTTATTGCATTTGCCAAAAATAAATAGGTTAAGTGGACTATCGTGCGATGTTTTAGTTATTTTAATGAAGAAAGGCGCCTTTTTGAAACGTAAATAATGCTGGTAGGACACTTGTGTATAAAGAAAATGTGAAACGGATTCGTGAATCATTGGCTTCCATTTCTAGAAAATAAGTTGAAGAGCCAGCAGAGAACTGCAGATTCCTCAACTGACAGTGTGGAAAATGTTTGATTCACAAATTATATAGGTTACGGCGGGTACATACTGTAGCCAAAGAAGATAATGAACAGAGTATTGATTTTTGCTAGTTTATTCTTAATCAGATCGAGTATGTCGATTCATTCATACTTAACCTTATTTTTTCAGATCAAGTGGCGTTTCAAATCAACGTTCGAGGCATCTTGGGCCACATACATATTTGGTGTAAATAAAACTTCATGACACCATCGAACACGAGTACAATTGCTCAAAGATGACGTGTTTTGTGCTGTAACAAAAAACAGGATTTTAGGCACATTCTTTTTTCGATAACCCACTGTTATTGCAAATTCGTTCTTGGGGAGAAGAAGGTTGTGACATCATTTTTAAACAAGATGGGGCACCGCTCCAAATTCAGAATAACTAGCCATACATACTACAGCGGACATTCTGCATAATATGGAATGATTCTGAATATCTAGCTGATTTTGTTCGGGTATTTCGTGGCTGTCACACTGAACACCTACAAGTTTTGTTCTGTTTATAACTTTCCAATGTTACTTTTCGATCAATCAATGAAGGGTGTAATCGTTTTGTAAATATATTCTCCATCCTGTGTACTATTACACCACACATCCAATTGGTTAATTGGTTTCTGCTTAGTGAACAATCAAGTCATTATTTTTATGAAATAACGTTTGTACCTTCGAATGTTTGAGAGTATATTTTTAACCAAACATCTCACGTCAATTGACGATAATGTACTATACTAAGCAAAGTGTAATTCAGCTTAAAAATCGTTCACTTGTAGAATATTTAGTGTTTTACTGTGTAGCATTAATTAATTAATTTTATAAGATCTGTTATTAATATGCATGAAACTTCTCTCAAAGAAATTGAACAGTTTAAACAACAAATAAATAACTGGGATTCAAATGAACTGACACACAAATAACCACGAAAAAGCTAAAATTAACAATTTTATTAAAACATTTTACGTTAAATTTAATTAAATGACACGAACCTCTTTTTACAAGAAATTATTATTGAATGAACAAGAGATCATGTAATTACTCTGGTACTGTTATTTAACTGTCTTGTGAACAGTCCTGTAAGTGTATGTATGGCGTAACTTTACAACTGGTGTTGGAGCACACTGCAGGCGAAGAACTGGTCCTACGCTTAGTGGCTGTATAGGGCTCGGCCTCCCATGTGTTCAGCACCAACGTTGAATGAATCGAAGTGATCGTCCTCTATATAGACCCAGCGCCTTCCATTGAGTCTCTTCCCTTCTTTTTGGAGCGCTAATATAGTAGCTGGTAATCGTTATCTGTTCCAAGATTCGCTGACATGCAACGTTTGTATAGAAACATTACTATCAAAGATTCCATGGTCTTCTGATTGGTTCCTAGCTCTCCTCACCATTTCTCACATAGGTTGAGAATTAAGAAACAATTCTCAAGCGTTTATACGTGCCTCATCTTCGATTTGCCAGATTTTCGCATTGAGTAACAATTAATCTACCGACTATCAAAGTCTTAATTTCAGCTGTGTTTTATTGTGGAGAAAATCTGCTTGTCCATGAAGGAAGTCATATTCCTCGTCATCCGTGGCCAACTCATAATTTCTCGGCGAAGGCTGTTGAGCACTCATTACGCTTCACTTAGAGTCTCCATATAATACGGAATAATACAAAAAGCTTGAAGCCAGTTACATCACATCCAACTTTTGTCTATTTCTGTAACATATTATATTTATTCAGTAACTGAGTTTTACATTTGCTCTAAATTCACTGCAAAGTTATCAATTTGTTCATTTTGTAGGTTTTTTATTTTCCTATATTACCTAATGAGAATTTTCAGTTACATCATTTGATACTGAACTTTTTACCCCGATAACCTTGCAGAAAAAACATAACCCTAATCTTTAGATTAAAAGTAACTAACAGAAGTTTACCTAATTCGAAATTTGCTGGTATTTAGGCCCCATCTCTCCTCCAAAGGAATTCGATTCTACGCAACCAGTGAAAATTTATGATTTTCCAATAGCAATTTAGTGATTATATACAGATTTAAATATCCACAGCGACTTTGGAAGCCAGGTTGCGGATAAAATGAATATTACAGAAGCAACTTAATTAACATTGTGACTAATAGAAATTTAATTTCCGGTTATAAATGGGGATAGGCTGTACTAGACATGTCCTGCGGATACTAAGGTCTTTCCACATGTCATGAAATAAATTTTATTTATTCCTAACATGTTGCAAAGTTGTAGATCAAGTTTATAAGTATTTTTTTAATTTGGGGAAACCGTGAAATTTCACATCATTACCGTACATATTTGTTAGTCTGAAGAATATGATTCTCGATGCCAATCCGAGAGAGCACCGCAGAATAGCAGCTATCGACGTGGAAAAAACAAAACTATGTAAATGGAAAGTATTGCTTATTACGGTACAAAATGAATATATTTATTTAAAGTAACAGTGACGGATAATAGAAACAGCTACCTAGTGCTTAAAATAGTTGCGTAGGTTATCAACGACTCACTATAACTGGGGAAGAATGTGATGGGTACCATTGTCTGTTAATGATTCAGTAATGTTAGCCGTGTTTCTCATCGTTTGAAAACTTCTGTTTGTAAACTTGGAGACTATTATAAAGGCTGTTAGTTATTTATTTTTTGCTGTCATCAGTCTCTCTACTGGTTTGATACAATCCTCTGTCCCTTCCTATTTTACGCAAGCCTTTTCCTCTCAACATACCCCTTACAACCAACGTCCTCAATTCTAAATCAACAACGGCCATAAACATATCTTTGTTTTTCTTCATGCGCCCTTCAAGTATTAATCTTAATGCCAGAATTGCTTCCCTTGCACCGCGGTTTTTCCTAAACCCAAACCGATCTTCACCTATTATCCCTTCTACTAAACTTTCCATTATTCTGTATATTATTCTGATCAGTAATTTTGAGGCATGTGACGTTAGACTTATATTGCGATAATTCTCACACCTGTCAGCTTGTGATTTCTTTGGAAGTGTGAAGATGACACTTTCATTAAAATATAATCTCTCCTGTTTCATAACTTTTCGACATAAGTTAGAACAGTCTTTGGATTCCATCTTCTCCTAAGGATTTCAGAAGTTCTGCAGGAATTTCATCAATTCCATTGCCTTATTTGATTTCAAATCATTCAAACATCTATCAAATCTTGTCCTCAAAACAGGATCACCTATGTCATCAATATTAACATCAACTTCTTTTTCCAGTACACTCTTGTTCAAATCATCTCCATTATACCGTTTCTCTATGTATTACTTCCATCGGTTAGCTCTATCTTTTGAGCTTAGAAGAGGTTTCCCATCGGCATCTTTAATGTTTATATCACTTTTCTTCATTTCTCCAAAATTCTGTTTGATCTTCCTATATGCCACATCTACTTTACCTACGACCATTTCCTTTTCTACTTCTTCACACTTCTCTTGCAGCCATATTTTTTTTTTTTTGCTTCTTTGTATTTGATGTTTCTTTGATTTCTAAATTTTTTGTATTGCTCTCTTCCTGCTTCATCCTGAGAATTTTTGTACTTTCTCCTATGATCCATTAACTCCAAAATTTCTCCCGTGATCCAAGGTTTTCGGGTGGCTTGTTTCCTAAAGCCTAATGTTTCTTTACTAGCTTTCATTATTTCTGTCTTTAATACATCCCATTCGTCCTAAGTTGAGCCCTTTTCAGAGTTACTACTTAGACCCATGTCTACCATTTCTGCAAACCTTTATCTTATGTCAGATTGTTTCAGCTTATCCACTTCCTACCTGTTCGGCTTGAGTTGCTTACTTATTATCTTGAATTTCAGCCCGCACTTCATAACTATCAGATTATGGTCAATGTCTGCTCCTGATTACTTCTTACAATCTAGAACTTGATTCCTGAATCTCTGTTTGACCATGATATAATCAAGCTGAGTTTTGCCTGTATTCCCTGGACGTTTCCAGGTGTATATTCTTCTTACATGGTTCTTAAACAGTGTGTTTGCTACGACTAGCTTATATCTTTCACAAAATTTTAACAATCTGCTCTCTGTTCATTTCTTTCTACTAAACCAAAAATTTCTGCAGTAGGCCTATTCCCTTCTTTTCCTTATCTCACTACCGTATTCCAAATACCCATGATTATTAGATTTTCCTCCCCCTTCACATATTGGATTAACTCTTCAATTTCAGCGTATATTTTTTCTATTTCTTCGTCACCTTCTTGTGACGTTGGCATGTAAACTTGTACTAATGTGGTTGGGACGGGTTTAGTTTCTAACCTCATCAAAATAATCCTGTCACTAAACTGTTCATAATAACTCACCCGTTTCCCTACTTTCTTGTTCATTACAAATCCTACACCAGTGACTCCATTAACAGCTTGTGTGCTAATTATCCTGTATTCCCCAGACCTGAAATCCTGTGCGTCCTTCCATTTAATCTCACTAATCCCAACAACATCTAACTTAAGTTGTTCCATCTCCCTTTTTTAAGTTTTATAACCTGCCTGCCCTATTCAAACTTCTAACATTCGACGCTCCGACTCATAGAATGTTTCTATCCATTCTGATGACTCTTCCCTGAGCAATCCCTAGCCGGAGATCCGATTGGGGGACTATTTTACCTCTGAAATATTTTACCCAGGCAGAAGCCATCAGACTATACCCAATTTGAGAGGATTACATAGCTTCGGGATACCCTTATGGTCTTTAATACATTGATTGCCCGTTGCCTTCTGCATCACCATGCAGCTGATCATTTCTGATTCATCCATTTTTAGGGGCAATTTCCAACCGCAAGGGCAGTAGGGTGCTCAAGACCACTCCCCGCTCTTTCGCCTTTCGGAGGCCGTTGACAAGTTGTGGGTGACTCCTTACACCGGGAATCTGTCAGCCGCCAGAGCCTCGACCGTGCAAACGGGGAGCACCACGTGAAGGAGAGGTTGACATTTGGTTGGGAAAGTCTAGTATATTCTCTCCCAAACCCTTACACTGCACATTACTGTGTTAGTTTTATTCACGGTAATGCAATAAAACAATGATTTTCATTTATGCAGTTACTATTTTGACCCTGCCGATAATTGGGCCTCACCAAACATTGCGTTCAGAAACAAAGACATGGTAATAGGTATCAAGTATCTTCTGCTATATAACTTACTATCACTAAGATTATTGTTTAAAATGAAACATTTTGCTAACATATTCATTTATTTGCCAATTAGTTTTCCACAAGTAACATGCTGCTTTAGGTCTAGTACCTGTGTGTATCCGTGTTTCGGGAGTCCCGTAAAACTGTAAGTCCTTTTCACCCGGTATGATTACAGGGTTACGTCAGTTCGCCACGAACTGGGTGATGAATCCAAACTTCTCATGCGCGGTGGATGAATAATCCTTGTAAGTCTCCCGGCATGTGCAGAGATAATTATTTACTTTGAAATGTTTTCAGTATTATCAATCTATTGTACTAGACATGTAGTTAATATGTGTCTTTTGGCAAACAAGATTGGGTAACATTAATGCCCCGTAAAAATCCTCTGTTGGATTGTTGCCCTGGTTTGGAATTTTTCCCGTCATTTAGCCTGACCCTAACATCTGTAGAAGCATGCTTTGCTTATGTGATCGCGCTCCGTGGTTCGGAAGAAGCAGAAGCTGAATGCAAGCTCCGCGAAACTGTTTCACTCGATCGTTAGCGTTATACTGTAATAATTTTCTTTAATCACATACTATCTCAAAATAAGGCCATTACTACTGGAATTACATTCTCCGTACATCCTCATTAATTTCCGTCTAGCAAATCAAGAAAGCATTACTCCTATCGTTAGAACTGTTAAGAAAGTGATTAGACATGTCAAAGTTTGGGATGACTTAAGATACATAGTTTTCTACAATGAGGATTGAAAGATCAAGTAAAATTCAGATCTAGAAATTATTACCTCATTACATGAGAAATTTCATGGTAATTAGTTTCATTTCTCTTGATATTTATAAAACCTATACCACACAAACACTCACACCCTGGACTAAAAAAAAATTGAAAAAATATATGCAATCACACCTTTCAATAAATGATTTAATACTTTCAGAAATGAAAAGATATCTTGGAATCTGAAACCTAAATTTTGTGCTAATGGTACTAACACGTAATTTACATCGAGAAAAGAGTATGTAATATGAAGTAAAATAATTACGATGATGCGAAATCCTTCGATACAAAAGTGAAAGTAGAGTTAAATGTTTCTCTCAGATTTAGTGAAAATAGTAAGTACAGCATGTTTTTTTGAGAAGAATAGAAATGATCTGTTACAGATCCCTCTTATAAATTATCTGTGACAGGAGAAACACACACGACACTAAATCATTAAAATAAAATATCTGCGGTGGCGTTATTTAGAAAGAATTTAACTTCCGCCTCACAGCTGGCTTGCAAGAATATTGTAGTAATGTTATCATTTGGCGTTTTCAGACGCAGCTGTATGTCGGCTCATTATAACACACGTGGAACCAGTGAAATCCCTCTCAGTATTTCCTGCCCTTGAGCTTCTATTCATTTAGAAAGTGTGCCGGGTGAGGATGGAATTAGTGCAGGCCTGAATCATGAACCAAGGGCTTTGAAACTTACTGTCTCAGCCGCCTCCTTAAGCTATGCAACGAGCCAGTTCCTGTTTATAGCATTCATACGTCATGCCAGCACATAAATGTAGTTAATAATGTTTATTATAATTTGTGTATCTATAATATATTAATGACTATATTAATTCTCAATTCCGGGAGACACATCGTTCTTATGCATATATTAATGGCAGGTTTGGGAGCATTTTAGGCAGCAAAAAGTAAACTGCTTGCAGCAATCCCGAGACCAAGAAGAAGATCATCTACATGATTAATAATAGAGAGAGAGAGAAGCACGAGGACGATTGCTTGATGACAGAAGCTGTTAAAGTTATGAAAATATTTTTATCCTAAGTGAAAAGATTATTTTACATAAAAGTTAAGTGTATGTAATAGTTGTGACTTGAGAGCTAGACTTAAAAGCCAATTATGGCTAGAAGATGACAAAGAATTTTTCTCTTCCTGAGAGGAATTTAACTAAAGAAAATATATCTAAACTAAAAGTAGCAGAATTTAGAATTAATTAGACTCTTTAAAGGGTAGTAAAAGGCTAGTGGTTAGACAAAAAGTTGTGTAGCTAATTAGTTTATTCTGTCCAAAATAATTTAGAAGATTAATTAATTGTTCCCATTTCTTTCTAAAAATTGTAACATTCTGATTTTTTGGTTAAACTTCTTTAAAACTTATTGTAAAAATGTTCAGTTTCTCCTAAAGTTATCTACTAATTTCTTTGGGTCGAATTGTGGGTTTTTATAAGATTTGCGTCTGTATTTATAGTAGTACCTTGTAGCGTGCAGTAACATTTGTTGCAGGAGAAGCCTGTTACTCAATTAAAGTGCCAGCCGCCTAATCCTTTGACTGATGAATAGAGCAAACATATATTTTTTAATGAGTTGGAGTGATATAATTGTATCTAATCTAATGAGTGAAATAAGGGCTGTGTGGTGGCTCATTTGGTTAAAGCGCGGAATCGGGGAACGTTAGGTCCCCAGTTTGAAATCCTGGTCAAGACTGGAGTTTTTTACTTCTGGAAAAGCTTTGCTTTGTTCATATGAAGTACTCTGGCCCGCTCCGTGGTTCTGATTCCATGTAAAACTGAAGGTCTCTTTTAGCCGGTAGCATTACTGGATTAGGGCAGTCATGAGAAAATCGCGTGTGCGGCACATCGAAACACTGTCAGGTGGCGGCCGGGATTTCCGGCCAACAATGGCATACGCGTTTGCATTTACATTTTTTGTTGTTAAATAAGCAGAAACATTTAATCACAATGAGTTGAGTGAGTCGGTTAATGCATTTCCTTCTGTCGTAGTGTAATAGACGAATCAAATTCTACACATTCACATATAAGTTACAGAATTCCCAGACATTCTTTAAACTTAGACATTTATTAACGCAATACTCTGAGAATTTAAAAATTAAAATTTAAACATTACTAGATCTATCCTTGTAGACTTGATGCCAGACTCAGGGTCAGTAAGTAAATTACGGACATCTGTTTAGAAAATATTATAATAGAAGAACTAAATTCATACATTAATATTTGATTAGAAATCTGATCCAAATTGTTCTTTATAGAATTTCAAGGATGCAGATTTTTCGGCCTTATAGCCATTCAGCCAGCTGCTAAAGTTTGTTATTGTTTTTTCCATTGTATTAAGCTTTTCAAGTGTAATTGATAAGCGTAACTTGAAGCATGACACAGTACAGACACTACACTCAATTCAAATCTACCGGTGCCAGAAGCCGGACTCAAATCGGGTACCCCTGTGACACGACGACACCTAGCCTAGCTAGTGGAAGCGTAAACAAATAGACAGCATAAGTTTACTTAGTAATGAAACGTTCATAAACAAGTACAGAGAATACTATATCGTATCGACAGCTTTCGATAAAGTAGAAGACCACAGAAAGTAAGTAATATGAGAAGAGCGAGCTGAAAAGAATCTTTCAAAATTCAAAGATCTGTTTAAATGTCCTCAAGATAAAAATAAGGAATTTCTGCTTTCAAAGTAGAAGTTCCAATATGTTTCTGTTCTTCAAGACTTAGGTGGTTACGACGGAGGACGTCACACATCAATAGGAAGAGCCGGGTAAATGTTAACACGGGTGATTTAAATTCCCTATCCTATTATCGTTAGTATTGTTATAAATGTAGTTGAGTATGACTTGTACATCATAGATGCAGAGTGCCGAGTTGTGAATGGGAGATGAAAGAACTGAGAGGGCGAAACTCGGCCCTGTCCCTTTCAGACCTACCCATCTTAAATGTAGAAATGATCTTGCAGAGTTTAAACATTTATTATGTTTGTTATTACCTTTATTATAACAACCTCGTCGGAGGAAAGAAATCAGTAGCATTTAATTACTTTCTGCCGAAGGGAATTTATTATTATTTTTTTAAGTAAAAAAATTGACGTATTTTTTATTTTCATCTAATAAATGTACATTCTGATCAACTTCTATTTTGATAACATGTTGATGACGCTCTCCGTACTCGGATTCGCAAGCGTCGATAAAACCATGGAGGGAATTACTCCATCACGGAAAAATCTTCAGAAATTTAACTGCAGCGGTTTTCTTTGCCTTCCCTAGTGATAGTTACTGTTTTGTGGATGAATGTAATGTGTTGAGCGTGGTGTGTCGTAAATGACTGTAAACATGATGCTGGCCCACTGAGTCCTACTCTTCCGAAAGTCATCAAGGATCACCATTAATAGTGCTGTATGTCCTCACTGAATACGCACTGTGGAAATGTTTGTAACTTCACGGAGGAATATGGCGCACTATCGGTTGAATATGTATTGTGCGCCATAACGTCTCTTGCCTTGGTGATTAAGTCCTGATGGAAATTTCTTCTAGCAGCAGGCCTCAAACCAACTAATACCATGTCAGACGTGGGTCAGCAGCATAGCGTCACAACCACCTGACCCAACTGGCTGGAGAAGATATATACAAGTTACAAGAAAACATATAGTTAAAATACGTATTACACACAGATAAATAGAGCTGCGGTAATTTTCTTATTATTGTATAACGTTACTTCTTAAATCATCACGTCGGTATCTTTAATGAACGAATAAAGAATTAAGTTCTGTTACGAAAACCTGTAAAAGTACATTGTAAAGTAATTTTTCGTTACTGTACAATATCGCTGGCAACTAGTTATTTGCTTCCATGAAATATGGTTGCAAACTGTCAACTGACGCTGAAACAAAGGATGGTTAAAATCTCCTACGATTGATTCGTTGGAGTCACATAATAGAATGTTAATTGTATTCATTCTTTGGAGATTTTCTGCAGTTGTATCATGTCCGAATGGCATATAAATTATGTTACTGATATACTTTCTGTAGCTGAATGGTTCCACAAACCACGTTCAGGCAGGATTACTGAACTGCGGCATATTTCCTCTCTCGCTGAAATTGATTTGTTTTACAATAATCCTTCCACTGTTATATCGGCTTCCTTCTACCTGGAAAAAGTCTAAAGGATTACCATCAATGCAACCCCTATATCCAATTCCATCGCGTGTTTTGCAAGAGTATCTGTTAATTTCATTTTATGCTATTCCTTGTGTCTACTTATTGAACCAAATCTAATTTTAATACGTTTTCATAGAATTTGCAGTGTGTTAACCGCGTACTTTTTTTACTATCGATTTGTATGCGATGTTTTACATGATAGCAAACCTTGTCTATGGTTATACACTCAAATACGGAGTTAAAGTTTTTACAAAATCGATAACTCATCTGACGAAAAAACTATGATCAAGATTCACTGGGTAAACGTTTACGTGAAACTGGAAAAAATATTTTTCCAACTGAATGGTATAGATCAGCGTTTCTCAACCTTTTTCAAACCGAGGATCCGTAAATCGTTAAAAATATTGCTGTGGACCACTGAATTATATGGTATTAATTTTTTACCTGTGTTTATATTATTAACATCTAGGACATATTTTACAACGTAATACATTTAAAATCACGTATTGAATTCCTGCAGGAATTCAATTATGATACTGGAAGTGAACTATTATAAGTTAACTACATTTTGACCGGACTCTTAATATTCAGTAATCAAATGAAAAATAATGTTACCGTAGGCTAGGTGTTACACTATACCACGAAAAGACATGTACAAAATAAAAGAAACAATACCTGGCACCTTTTATTTTTATTTACATCGCCGCTTTGTTACCAACCCTAAGAAATACCGTGGTATCTCACATCTGATACAACACCCTCAGAAAACGGTCATTACTTTAAGCCTTAGACGAACGCAAATTGGAAATGACCAGATTATCTGTAGAATAATACTGTTCTATTCCAATGTCATTTAGGCCTGATCACTGAATTATTCATGGCTTTTAAAAAGTTGGGATTTTGTTTCTACTAGCTTATAGCCATATATAGTACGAGTACGGTATCTACATTTGTTTATATTCTATCGCTTACCACCTGAACCATCTTCGTGAACTTCTGGTAGTCCGCGGATCATAGGTTGAGAAAGATAGTACAGACTAGATCCATTAGGGAGAACAAAGACTATGCAGAGTGATTCAGGAGGAATGGTAAGTGTTGAAGGAGATGATAGTATGAACAATATCGAGTAAAAACGTTTATATGAACATGTGTCCGTTACATTCGCATTGTAGACCAGGTGTTGGAATGTTACGCATAAAATAAACCTTACCCCATTAGATTTTTGTGTGGTTGCAAAACGAAGTGTACAAAGAAAAAGTAAACACAAGAGACGAATTACTCGTTCGCACTGTAAACACTGCTACCCCCATAAAAATACACCAAAGACGTACTCAGAAGAGCTACACGTACTGTTGCGCACAGAGCTGCAGAGTGTATTGAAGCCAGTGGTGGGATTTTCGAAGATTTAATTTCAGCTTCAGTAAAATATGCGTTTGTTTATGCTTGAATAAAGAACTTCAATATATTATTTGTGTGCTCTTGATCGTTTCCTGAGATTTAAATTACGCGTAGGAATCCAGCACAAGTATCGCCAAACGAATGGAAATGGGACACATGTTTATATATACTTTTCTACTCAACTTTGTCCCTAGTAACAGCTTCTTCAATATTTACCATTGCTCGTGAATCACCCTGTATTGTTCTAATCCCGTTTTCTCTCTACGCTATCATTTTGTCGTTACATTCACCTTGTAACCTCCCCTCATCTCAATTACGATGCTGGCGTCCTTGTTTACTTAGTTGGTTGGACTTTATATCATCATCTTCTGTTACTTCCCGTTTGTCCTTGGTGCCTTGGTTATTATTATCGGACTTCTTGCTCCCAAAGATTGCCTATCCTAGAGCCGTGTACACCCAAGAAATATCAACGGGATAAACTGGAGATAACTACAATAAAATTTAATTATAAGAATCAAGTTCAACATTTACTAACTCATTGCAAAACACTTCTCCAATGAATATTTCAAGGATTTATTGTCTCATTACTCTGAGTCTGATTGTTTCATTAACTATCAAACCTCCTCCTTACAACAACACACATTTATTGTATCACAGCACAAACGTAAGAGAGAGAGAGTATTAGTTATCTAATAGGCAGCATGGGAAGTTAGTCGTCAGGGTGTGGCTTCACCACTGAATAACCAAGCTAACACATGGAGAAGAGTTCACACACCGCGATAGTACTGCACAGTGAGATGGGACTTCATACACTGAGAGCTATTACACATGTGTTAGGCCTTTTATTTCGCACGTCTAACGGTATTCTTCAGGCCAGACAATGATCGGGTTTCATTTCATTCATGTCTAGACAGAGCTATCACCCCCGACAAACGTACCTGAGGGTGCTCAGCATAACACCCTCTGGCTTATGGATCCACTCCCCCCCCCTTCCACACACATACACATAAACCAGATAGATAAACCTACCTCTACCATAACAAGGATCTGTTTTCATTTCCTAAGGTTGCTTGGCTGCAACTGCGACCAGGCGCCTACCTGTCAGGCGGCTGACGTCACAGCGATCGGACCGCCAAAACCCATAATGGCTGTCCAACAAGATTTTTGTTTAAGAAATGTCTTTACTAATATTTAGCCTTATTATACTACCTTACCCCTCTCTTCATATACTAAAATTGCTCTTAAATAACTCTTAATATTAAAGCTTACAGTTCTACCATATAGTAAGTTCCACTTTGCCTCGTTCTTTTTTACGTTATCACTTTATTAATTATTATTATTTATTTCCGTCGCACGGATGACCACCCTCATTAGTATTCCCGTGATGTTAGAACCCTCTCTGTTGTACAGCTTCTTTTCCGTATGGTGCAGCGAAGCTCGCACGCACGCATGTGAATCCTCGCCTGCCGCCGCCTCAGGATGAGGTTGATTGCCACGCCGAGAGGCTCGCCCGTGTGTCGCGGCTGGCGCTCGATTCTCCCCAAGGCCGAGCCGGCAGTTCCCGAGGGAGAGCAGGCAGCTCCTCCTTCCGCGGAGGCGGCCGCTCAGCGCGCAAGCGCCGCTCCGCCGGCTGCCAGGCCGACGCGCCGCAGTTGGGTCCAGTAGCGTCGGGACGCTCGGCGTCGCGCAAACGGACGCGGCCAGACCGGCACCACAAGTAGAGTAACCGTCCGTGTGGGATCTTGAAGCGACTACTGCTAGGGCGGGCGTACCACTACCAGACAAAATGCTTTTCACTTTCTGCTTGTCTCTAGTCCTTATTGCTTCATCTGTCAGAAACCACGATTATTAACCAGAATTTCTTGATAATTTAACAAGTATTCTTAATAAGCGTTTTTTTTTGTATTAACTATAATAGATTAAGAGGCCATAGTATCACCACCGAAAAATGTAAATAAAAGTGTTAACAAGAACGAGAAATAAATTTATTATATTTCTCTAATGATATAACTTATCTCTTCTCTCTCTTTTAAAGATAATTCTCTTGACAGTCATACAAAGTGAAAACATAATTCGTTGGAAGTTCTTGTGTAAGTCATCGAGTGCTAGGCGGTTGTCCTCCGAAGGGAAGGTGCCACGCCCACATACCGGTCAGAGGAACGTGTTTCATAGACTGACGCGCTCCGTGTTTCCGCAGACTGCTTGACGCCATGATGCCGACACCTGTTCTCCGCCTGTCGGCCGGCCCGCTGCTGCTGCTGCTGTTGCTCTTGACACGTGAGTAGAAACTGCGGCCGCCTGCCTGATGACTGATCACTGGGCGCCCTGCCACTGTTTCGTTAGTCTCGAGTACTTAACGGCAAATTGCCTCGGTTATGAGAGGTGATACAAGCACTCACAAGCATTAAAGGAAAGACAACTAATGTCACTACATAATCTCTTTAAAAGCTTTATCCCTTGGTAATGCGTGAAATACATACAAAAACACTTAATTATTATTATCGTTATTTTATCTCATTTTTTTGAGTGGAACTTACGGATTTAACATTACTAGACAGCTTAAAAAATAGCATTATCTGCTGTTGGGAACTGTAACTGACACAACTCTACAATTTTTCATAACACTCGTTGTTCAAGTTAATAATAGTAATATGGGTGAAGAATACATTGATGTTTACATTCTGCTCGTACATCAGTTTAGTTTACCAATGTTTTGGGAGGGGAGTGTTGCAGATCATTTCCTACATCTTGACTTCTGATTTATGGAATTGTCTTAGGCAGTAATTAAAGAAAATTGTGGGTACCTGGATAAGGATGTCTGGCGTGGCAGACTAGGTCCATCACGTGATACTCCATTTCTTCTGTATTTCACACCCGTCTTTCTACTCCCTGGTGCTGTTGGGTGCGGGTATAGCTTGGAGTCATAAGTGGGTATGCTCTCTACATCATGAAGGTAGTCTATATTTCCAGCAGTAGATTCTAGTACGAAGAATGTGGAATATTGTATTCGATGAAGCGGCATTCAGACTATATGCCAAGAAGCTATCACCTATAAACAGAGGACTGGAAGAATATTGTTTATAGTGAAGATTAGATTTCATTGAATTATGTTTAACATCATTTAATTAACTTCCAAATACAACAAAATTTGTTGATATTTTAAGAAAAATGTGGTTAAGTTTAGCCAAAATAAGTAAAGGCGGTCGGTCAATTTGGTGTTCTTTTTTCTCAGTGTATGTTTAGTTAGAAACAAAGCAGTTGTCTCGTATCCACGTTGCATCCTCAGTGAGTTACTAAGCTGAATTTCAATACATTATACTTCACTCCTGCTTAAGATGTATTTTAAACCAACTCCGTTGCTTTAATCACCGGAATAAGGTGGGGGTTTTATTTCTTGGACTCATTCAACAAATGTATCAGCGCTGCGTATATACGTAAAGACCAGGTAATGGTGCGCTTCGTGGCAAGGAACATCGTAGAAATATAACAGGTTGGAACCCATTTACTTCTATTTGATTCTTACTCTGACATGTACTACAAAAAGCTCCTTAATATTGTAAATATTTATCGTTTACAGAACACTTTCTATTTTATTTAATTGTAATGTTTTATAATATTTTTAACTGGTACACAATCTCCTGGAATATCATAATTGTATTGTTAAATCTCTGTTTTAATACTTTTATGTATATATATCTTTAAAGGTACAGAAGACCAAGTATCAATAATAATAATAGATAAAGACAACGATCTAAAAATATCTTTGAAATAATTTGTGGCACGTGTGTTAGAAGACATATGAACTTGTTAAAAGACTTTTGTGTGTATTGAAGCTGTGTCGTGATTATATGGTAACCGAACAATCATCATTATTTTACAGAATAACTCTTAATTTACACCTGAAATTTAAAACTATATTGTCCTGATTCCATTACGTATCTGTTTGATCCTTTTCTCCCTATATATAAAAAACGTATAAGTTTAAAAACGTAAAACTGAGCTGTAGTATTTGATAGCGTTTTTTTTTGGTTATCTTCTTTTATGGGCAGGAATATAAAAAACTCGCTTAGAACAGAAGAAAGCGTATTTAATATTATCGTATGTGACAAACTTGATGCTGATAGCCTTTGAATTAATTCGGACGTTTGAGTGGAAGTGCACATATGTGTACCACATCTTTTTTAAATTCATAATTGTATTCTTATAAACTAACTTTTTTTTGTTTTCCAATTTTTTATTCAAATTAACAGAAATACAATTTTAATATGGTATTGAATATTACAAGGCTATATTGTGAATCCCACATAAGGTAAAACTTGTGTGTGGGCTTCAAGTTGTAACTATCTTGATTTTTACATTATGGAGATTTGGCTACTTGATTGTGTTTAAACAATAATCAACAGAGTATATTATGAACATAAAGACAATTGATACAATTGTTATAAAGATTTGTTCCATGTACATGGACATTTTAAAAATTCTTAGTGGTAAAGTAATATTTAAGACCTATATATATACACATATTGTTTACACCAAGTGATGAAAATTTATTAATTCATTTAATAATTCATAGTTCTCTAAAAGCCAAGTGGATATATATTTCTTCATGGTATGCTTTGGTTTATTGATAACATCTGCAGGTAATTTGTTATAAATTCTTGGACCAAGGCAGCTTGGATGTCTATGTCCTAGTAGAGTGTTTCGGCGAGGGATGAATGCTCCATTTCATTTTTGTATTCTAGTATTCAAGTGTGGTAGGTCACTAGCGTTGAAGACTTTTATACTGGCATATATCTACATGACCGTTGTTTAAATAAATAGCTGACGGACGTTGAGCAACATGTTTTGTTTATATAGCTCACAGGTTGGAAAAGTGTATGGCTTTTTGTACATCACTTTCAGAATGTAATTTTGATATATATTGACCTGAGCCAAGTGTGTATCAAGTATCCCTCCCCAGCTGTTTATACCATACTGTAAGTATGTAGATTACGTTAGATTTTGATTGCATATAGATAAAATAGAAAGTCCTGAATGTATCAGTCAGTTAATCAATTTATATTCGTGCCTAAACATTGTGAGCCTGATTTACCGTTATTTCATAATGCGTCCGTCGTGTCGTCAAGCACCATTCTGGTACGTATTTGGATTCGGTGTAAATATCAACGTAACTTATTCTTCGGTAATATTTATCTCAGAGAATATTAAAACTCATGAAGCATATTACTAACAACACATTTAAAAACTAACGAGCTCAGAAATAGGGCAAAGTTACAAATCATTAATCTCAAGAAGAGTGAAATACCAGTAATTTATAGTCATTTTTATGGGCGATTTCGAATTGAAAGAAGGCGTGAATAAATCCTTAACTGCAAAATGTCTGAAATAGTTAAATCTAAGACCAAGCTTGATTTGTGAGTTGTAACTGATTTTGCGTAGGAACCGGGTTTATTTCCCGATGGTGATGATCGAATATTAATTTCTCGAAATCAATGCGGGACAGTTTTCCTGCAGGTCTGTTACGAGTGTGTTGACCTTACTTTCGATAGCTTGTAAGTCACTAGTATACAAAATTGAAAAATAATATAAGTTAGTCTGCATTTGGAACTACGATGACACTGTCCAGATAGTTACTTATACCATTAAAAACCTGTAAGCCAGATGTGTCTGTCTGAGGGTTTGAAAGAGTATTACGGAAACACATTCGCTGTAGATGTTGCAATCCCCATAAAATCTGCGAAAATAGCTTACGAGTTATATGTACAGATGAACGAAGCAAGAAACTGAAATCACTTCGTGATAGAAGAAATGTGGGTCAACGATTACTTGGCATTTCAGATGAGAAGTAATTTCAAGAAATACTGACAAAAGATAACACAACGATTGTGCTTATTCTGTTTTATTTTTTCACTTCGATTATTTGGTTCTATTTTTTTTACTGTAAAATAAACAGAAAACATGAATCAAACGTAATAAAAATCTTAAAACGAATATTTCGTTTCGGAATTGTCATTATCAATTCGCTTTTTGTCATCACCAAAGAACCTCCTACATCGTACTCGATACTCTCAACTGTACCCGCTGCCTTTCATAGATATAGAATACACTGCTTTTCGGAGATAAAACCAAACGTTATGACATATTCAATGATCTGTTCGTTTAAAAGTGCTAAAATTAATGATGTTCATAAACTAATAGTTCCGGAGTAGGAAATATAAATCTGTTCTCATTATTTTTTAATATGATATCTACGGAAAGAAGTAAAATGGTGATTACAAATCAACTACCTCTAAAGCCATTCAAAAATGACGGGTTGAATGCAGTGTTCTGGCAATTTATTCTTCACAGTTGCTTCATTAAATAGAATTGTAATTTAATAACGCTCATTACTCTGATTTTGTAATGTACGTTTTGGTCGTTTTTTATATCGCCATAAAGTTGTAGCTTCTTAAGAGCTATTAAGCTAATGACGAAAACAAGAAGGGACCAATGAAATTAAAAAGTGACTAGTAATCCTGAAACCGTGTGCTAAATCCATCGTTCCTTATTTTTTTTTTTTTTTTTTTTTAACAAATCGTTTGAGTTGTCATTCTGATCCCGGCTGCATTTCATCCTAACCGCAATTTCCGCTAATGCTGCCGTTCGAAAATCATAGCTTCCTTGATATGCGCATTCATACATTCACTTTATCGCGCTCGAAATTTGACTCGTTGGAACTATTTTAATTCGACTGAAATAATGACATCAGAAATATGGCGTAGTGAAAGCAATGGAAATTAAAAATAATTCTTAACGAACTTATATGAAACCGTATAAATTTAGTTTAAATCCATACAGATTTCAAAGCAAACAGTAAATAGTTTTACTTTTTTATATGATAAACATTATTGATTATTTAAATTATAGAACGTGAATAAATTTTTACTATTGAAATATTTCCTACCATTATTGTGATTATTATTATTAAAGAAAAGTATTATAACACACTTACAAGCAGACGAAGTCGCGGGGAACTGCTAGTTTTAAATAAACGTAACCTCTTGGTTACATCACGTGAACGTCAATGGAAGTTTTTTTTTTAATTTTTAGACGGTCTTATTCTAATTTAACAAATAACTTTTACTTTTGGTTTGCTGACTGAAATTCATAGTCCTGCGATCAATTCTCCAAATGTCCAAAGAGGAAAAATTTTATGTTAAGAACTGTAAAGCGGTAATTACATTTTAAAAAAGACTTTTAATGTCTTGTTTTATGTACAAATTGATGGTTAGAAATTTCATTATGTAGTTAACATAATAGTGATATTTAAATTACAGAAGCAAATACATTAGATAGTTGTCAAGCCTCTTCATTATGTCGACGAACGCTTTCGCCGCGAGGGCGTTTCCAAGAAAAATCGTTATCCCCTCGCGAACGATGTGGCTTGTCATCTCACCTCAGGGAACGTGGCCAGAATGGGAAAAAACTTCAGTCTTCCCTAAAGAAATGTGATTCAGTTTATTTTCTGCTCACATTTTAAGACGTGCGTGGGTTGCAGATGGAAAGGAGGGACATATCAACGCGCTGAGAAAGTCAATTTGATTCATATGCAGTCGTAATAAAGGTACACAACAAGATACAGGTATATAACTCACTGCTGATTATACGTTTCCATTACTCGGTGAACTTTGAAAGTAGCATCCTTGGAAGGGCCAAACCTCCGTGGTAGCTTTCTTAGAAATTTTAAGTATGGCGGTTTCGCTTTGGCTTCTGGAGTGATGGAAGAGTATATACTTTTTGTTATGTTCAGTGGATGACTCTGAGTGAATATTGAGTGTAAGGCGTTGTTTGTGTTGTGAATGAATGGAAGATGAAGGAAGGGTTCATTCAGGACTACTCTTCAGAAAGACCCCAAGGCCGTCAAGATTAACGATGGATGAATCATCATCAACAGTTTCTTATGACCTCACTCCTCAGCCAAAATCTTTGATGCTCAATGTGGCGATTAGGAATTGTGAGCCATCATTTCTCCAACCCCGCCTACCAAGTCAAGTCGGGATGGTGAAACTTTCTTCCGACGCCGGGACTTTAACCAGATGTCAACAGGACAACATCACGATGCTGCAATCTGGCTTGCGAAAACTCGCTTCAAAGCATAAACATTTTTAAATTACAAATAAGAATGTTTTAACACAGTCTGATTCAGAATCAACTGAACGTCACTCTGAACATGTAAAGTGTGCTCACATGAAAAGGAGACTTTCCCTGTAGCGGCATTGTATTTAATTGCAATGGGTTAATATGTTAGGTGATATATGGCATTACGTTTTTATAGTTATGTAATGCAGTGAAGGCCTAAGCCACCGTTTCTTCATACCTGTAAAACTGTTTTGTGTGGTCCAGTGCTTGATGAATTCATCCAGATCAGCGAGAAGACGTGTTATGTAATTTATTAGCGCAGAAGGTGAACAGCCATCAGAAATTTGTTGCAGGTTAAGAATATTATCTCTCCCTTTGTTAGCGTAAGGAGGCGGAATGCAAAAGCATAGACTACAAACAAATTACACTAAATTGTGCTGGTTTGCTACATGTTCTGTAAGACGTCACAGTTAATTTAACAAAAAAATAAAAAATTGCAAGATAGTATTGCTATACATTTCCGTTATTATCAATAAAATACTATTTTTTTTTTACTCTTATATTTCATCTCATATACCAAAAAAATCAAGAAAAATGAACTTTTCTCCATGATAGGAAACGATTCTAATGAGTGAGGGAATAACGTTCGCGCCTAGCATTTGGGAGGATGCGATTTCGATCTCCAGTACGGCTATTTTGATACTAGTTTTACCGAAATCATTGCTGGCGAATAATGAAATAGTTCCGAATTCTTTCGTTTTCTTTACGGCGATCCTTCCCTCCAACGTCATTTACGACGATGAATCATAATGGTATAAGGAAAGAAGGGAAATGAGTGTCACAGTTGGTAGGTTAGTTATGTAATCTGATAAAAGCGTCTTAATATAACAGTGTTGGGAAAATGTATGCTTTTGAATTGGGAAAATACAAACCAGCTAGAATTATGATTAGTTTGACAAAAAAGCAGAAATCACATAAAATTTGAGCAACAAAATACTACTAGTCGTACTCTTATATACTGTACATGAAGCTTTCATTCTCTTTTCCCAACATAACTACCCATTCCTACAGGTAATTAAATTTTTTCTGCAAATCTTATCGGTCTGCAACTACCAAGTGATTAGTAGAAGAAATGTGAGTACTATCCTAAACTTGTCTTGATCAACCCAGGTGAATTTTTCTTTTAGCGCTACCAACTTACTTGAATTAGAAGCTTGAAGATGAGGCTGGAAGGAGGATTCATATGTATTTAAGCACCAGTGGAATAAGCGGTTAAAATGAATATTTTCACTGGTGTAGAACGTGCACACTGCATATTTTGGTTTCACAACACGAACGCTGCACCAGAAGTTTGCCGTAATTTTGTCATCGAGTGAACATCACCTTAGCATGCTTAAAATTTACTTTTGGCATTAGAACTTCACTTAGTGTTTTGCGGTGTAATATCGTTCCGTCCGTTTCACAGAAAGGTGTGTTGACCACGTGGGAGGAACTACATGGCTAACTCGCTACCCAGACCTAACACCTCCACATTTTTAAAGTTTTTTTTCTATTATTAAAGATCGTACCGCTATTTCTCTTCTGCTTTCAAGTCTCGCTTAACTCAGAAATGGAATCTACCCTGTAGTTACAGAAACTATCTCCGGTATGTGGGATAGAGTTTGGCAAAAAATTGATTTCCTGTGGGATGATTGTCTAAACATCAATAGCAGATGCATTGAATCAAGATTACAGTTTGATTTAAACCGTAAAGAGTTTTTCTATGAAATAATACTTTAACCAATTCTGTAAAGTATATGTTTATTTTTCTAAGTTTTTAGGTAATTTTAAGCATCCTATTTATAAAACTAACTTCACAACCGAAAGGTTGGTTGGATCCTCCCGAAGGAGACACACTAAGCCATTGTACCAGAGGTAGGACGGCCAGTTCGTTCACTTTGGGACCTACAGTTTAACGTAGAATCCGAATCACGGAATGATTTGACGTAGTTCATATTATCAAGCACAGCTCAAAAATTCCTGCACCTTCAGGGATTTGAACCCGGTACCGCAGCAGCAAATTTTCTAAAGCAAGCGCCTTGTCCACGTTTTTTCTTTTTTCATAAAGAGACGGAAAGAAGTGAACGATTTACTTCATTATATGTCCTATATTATACGAATCAGATATCTGAAGACATAAATTTTAATAGGTGTGTTGTGTGAAGAGATTAGACCCTTACCCCTCCTAAAATTTATCGTTATAATTTTAGGATAGTTGATAAAAAAATTCCATATTCAAATCATACCCGATCTCTACTCTACCTTCTTGTAGATATTACTTTTAGAAACAAAATTTTTGGCGTGCAAATTATAATCGCTAATTACAATAATATCTTCAGTAATTATAAATTTATTTCTTGCTTTACACCACTGGATTACGTGAGATGACTTTATTTCGCCGAACTAGTGGCGTCCTAGATCGATTTTTTTTTTTTTACAAAGGAAAACACTGTGTGTACAGTGTAGATATTATTTTTAGATATGGTGTGGATGAAGAAATCCTAACGATATGAGAAATATGGTTGATATATTCAAAAATGAAAACCTTACTAGTAGCAACGTCTCATATGCGCGTCTTCGAAACGTTAGTCACTTGTCAAGTGTAACCAGCAAAAATCATCAAGAGGTTGAAGAAGTATCCGATTTACTTCAGTACATATAGCTCCCATAAAACCGCTTCACAATACATTTAAGAGAAGGATTAAATATTTACTTCTGAAAATCCGATATACCCAGCATCAGCCTGTTACACCATTAGCTTGGACTTAATTTATGCTTGATTTATTACAAGCGTTGTTATTCTGGCTAAATTGTTTTGTATTATTTAGACAGAATAAAGCTAATGTTTACTATATACTATAAACTATATGATATTCTGCTTCTGCATTGAAAATCATTTCATTTCTGCCAGGATTAATGGACTCACAGTTCTGATTCCTTTTCAGTATCAAAACCGTAATTTTAGATTACATTTATTCTACTGTGTAGGCACAATGTGTCATTGCATTCACTCAATATTGTAAATAGTTCGTTTAACTTCAGAAATACTATCATAGAAAAATTGGTGTAACTGTGTAATGCTGAGCATGGGAGTTGTAGGTAGAGTATTAGGGCATGTTGTCTACAAAACTGAATGTACCAGGTTGCAGCGAGAGTTTTACACTGATGTTTACCTCCACAAATATTTCATAGCGAAGGTGTAGTATGTTTATATCGCCCCGAGGGTTGCATTACAACTTAATGAATGCATTACGCCGACACACTAGCTTCCACAAGTTAAACAGATATAAATTGATCTACCCTTCTCGGAACGAAAGAAATGAGGAATATCGTGCTCATCAGGTAGCAACTTAACGTGTGATAATTTTTCGAGGAAGGTCAGAAACAGGAAAACCGTTTTACATTTGAAAGCGGTGATCGTTACCTTGATGCTCTTTGCATTGCGAGGGTTCTGATCAAAGGATGTTTTGAAATGTTTTTCAGTTATCTCTGATCTTAAAAATCTGAATGAAATGCAGAGGCAGAAATAAGGAAGTAAACTCATACACGAAAATAGCAGTGGGTAACGTCAGTGACCTTGCAGAACATTCTCTTTCAATTTCACCCTCTTCTCTGTAGCATGTATGTCTTATGCATGAGCGCACAGTGTTGTGTTCAGGGACCGCCCCTGCTTCATTAGGAATCAACAGCAGCTCGTTTCTTGGCCACGACATTTCTCGTATTCTCACTCAAGAATGTGTATTTCTAACTATAAACTAGTCGCCTTTGATCGCCATGTAAAGTATGCCTCCAAGAACACAAGAAAGAAATATTTCAAAATAATGTACAGAGTTTTTTGATGTTAGTAATGTATAGAAGGACTTGATGAAGTGTTCAAGCCGCATGCCGCATGCGGCCCGCATTAAATGTTTTTCCGTCCCGCGAGATTCTTTACAATTTTACAGAATATATTTATTTTATAATGGCCAAAGTAGTGAAAATAAATGTATTAAAAATACATTATATGTGCATCCATATTTTCAAAATTTATTTCATTTATATTTATATATTTTTTATATATAATTTTTAGTATTATATATTTCTTTAAAATGTGTGTTTAGTATCATTATTATAATATTATCTAGGATTACATGTAAGAATAATAATAAACATAAGCCGAGAGTGGTGGGTGAACAGCTAACGTTCTGGCCTCGCATTCGGAAGGACGCGGGTTCGAATCCCCGTCCGGGCACCCAGATTTGGGTTTTCATGGTTTCCCCAAATCACTCCAGGTGAATGCCGGGATGCTTCCTTCAAAAAGGCCATGTCCGAATTCCTTCCCCTTCCTTGTTCCCTGTCCCATCTCGCCTCTAATGACGTTAAACCACAAGCAAAAAAAAAACACACACACACACAACACACACACAATAATAATAACTCATTATGTTTCAATTTTCCACTCCAAAAAAAATGTCTATAGTGGGTCTAAATCTAATATGGGGGGATATATGATTTTATATGCAGCCCGCGGAGTTACGATGTGTTTCCAAAGTGGCCCGCAAGATCATTTGGGTTGGCCACCCCTGCTTTACACTATCGTACTGAATAAGGCAACATTACTGTAAGATGTCCTGGTCACGCAGATTAACTTTGAAATACGGTACGGTTTATATTTTAAACGAGAAGAGACATAGATGGTTTGCATCAAGAAATTTGTCCAGTGATGAATTTACTTCTCACTGTCACAACCCGCACACAATTTTTCTAATATTAACGGCTACATCAAAAAATTAATAAATCACTATACATATGCCATAATTCATGAAATTTAATATGCTTTATGGTAACCTAAATGACACATGGAAAGAAGGGGTAAAAAATGAAATATATTTGGTATTTTATTTTCTTGAACACCTTAGTGGTAGCGGTATTTTCCTGAGATTAAATTAGACTAATACTAACACGCGATTTGAAAGCTCACTTATAATAGTTTCAGATTTGTGTTAGCTCTCTTTCTCATTAGGATTCTCGGTAGTTATGTTTGGAAAAGTTTTTAGGTTCTTAGTGTTTTTAGGAATCTTAAAGCAAATCGGCTATTACCATTTTTAATACAATCACGATATTCACCTAAACCAATTTCAGAAAACAGAAATATCGGAAGATGTACCGATTTCTAGCCAGTTCCTTAGGACTACCTGTCCTGAATTTTATATACGTTCACTACTCTCACAAAATTTATAGATCCTGATGGAGAAATAGGCCTAATGCGTGGATCTTCCTTTAAGAAAAATGTGGATTCCATAACCAGTTGCGACAACATGATTTCCATAAATCAGTCAAAGTGAATGGCGAAATAGTTCCTTCATGAAGTTAAAAAATGATATGTTTTACGATCCTCGTTCAACGTTTCTGATGCCGAATTGAAGTTATCTACCGGGTTATTTATAACAGGACGTTTTGCAATTTACTAGGTTAGTTAACAAGTACTACAGTACCTTAAGTAACAACGAATACAGAATCTGGTTAGAGAGAATGGACGAGGGAACAAATATGTAACCCACCTGTTCAGTTTCATTTCCCTTTCATCATGATTTCATATCACATCAGCTTTATCAACATTTTCTGTTAGCTCATTTCGTTACCATAATTTGCCTGCTGTAAGTGGTAATATTGAATCTTTTTGTTTCTAATGAACAATGATCTGAAACTTTCATTATTATTGTTAACTAAATTAAACTGCATACTTTTTTCAATTATGTTCAACTATAGTAAAGATTTAACTGTCCCAAACAATAAAAAATTTGTTTTACTTAAAAAAAAAAAAACAATAACATACATGGATTACCAGATAGATAATTTTTCTGGTCCATTTTGTGTCAAATACTTCTGATACCTCCCCACTAAACCCATTAAATTGAAACATGTCGTAGTGATATAAAATTTTATGCTTTTGCCTGGCGTCAGGTTTATAAAATTTCACTTAGACTTGGCTCAATTACCTGGGAAATATCTTTGAAGACACCGCACAATCACTGATCTTCTAATCATTCGCTGCTATCTCGGATATGATCAGACAAACTAAGTTGTAACAATTTTTCTGTAGCGATAAGGAAACGCTAGTCCCTTCTAAGAGTAGCAAGCCAAGAACAAAGGATGAACTAGCACACATATTAATGCTGATACGAACTAAGTGGATATTAAAACTAAAATATTTGGTTCGTTTGGTGGAAAGATTTAAGGAAGAATCAACAAAACGATTTTGCCAAAATCTAAAATCAGCTCTCCAAAAAGAACCTAATCTGTTATTTTACTGAAGAGAATTAGTTTGAAGGGCCAAAGATTAACTTCTACAGTAAAGGCCTATACTATAGTTTTTTTTTTACCTTACTCCTCATCGACGTTGAGGTCACTAGAGGCAGTAAGGACTGGGGCAAATAACGGGAAGTGATTCGGCCATTTTGGGAAACCATGGAAAATCCGAATCTGGGTGGCTGTACGGGGATGTGAACCCGCGTCCTCCTGAATGTGAGGCCAAAGCGTTACCGCAACCACGCTCCGTATTTCCGTTTATGAAGGACAAGATGAACCATTTTTTTTCACACACGTTTGATTTCTTTTAAAAATATCAAAATTAGTTTACTCAAATTCAGGAAATTCGTTAAAGATATTTGTAAATTTGTGGGAAAGAAAAGCATTCTAACTAGATTACAGTGAATTTTAAACTGAATTAGTGAGGTGGAAAAAAGAGTTCGCGACACATAGCTCTCACACGGCACCACACTTTTGTAGGCCATTGGCACAACTACAGCTGTAAGCGCGCTCCTTTATCCCCGCCCTCTTAAACGAGAGCTGCCGCAGCAATGACGTGCGCGGCCAACGAGCACTCTGCGCGACACTTGTCGAGGGCGGCGTTAATTATAGCCACGCAGAGCCGACCGCTGACTTGCCGGCTGGCTGCTGCAATTTGGCGGTAAATGCGCCGTTACCGAGCGCCAGCTGCAGGCAGCAAGTGGAGCGCCTGGGCTCGTAATGAGAGCGGCCCGTGTTTACGAGCCACAGCCGGCGGTCGCGTCTGTCACACAGTGCCCGCCCGGCCCGGTCGCCACTATTGCTGACTGAACAGCATGTTCGACGGCAGCCTAAACACAGTCAGTATGCCAGCAAAACCGACCCCGCCAGAGTAGGGGCAGCGTGGTTGCCTCGCGTTACACGAGTCGCCGATTCGAATCCACCGTGTCCGTCTTGTCTGCTTTGTGGAAAAATATACGTATATACTATGGAAATCAATATATTTGTCTCAGTCCGGGCCATGTTGTGATTCAATTATGAAACATTTGACGGAGATATGTCCTTCTTTTTGCTACCGAGTTTACCACTTGTCGACGTCGAGGTCATTAGAGGCAGCAAGCAATGGGAAGGAATTCGGCCATGGCAGTTAGAAGGAACCTCTCGGAATACGCCTAGAGTGATAGGGAGAAACCATGAAAAACCCAAATTTGTATGGCCGGATGGGAATTCAAACCCATGTCCTTCCGAATGCGAGGTCAAAATCTTATCGGTCACCAACCACACTCGGTGAGATGTCTCCTGTTTGCATCCTGGTTCTGGATGAGATTTTCAATGGTTGTTATCCTTGTGTGATAAGGTATACTAATCGAACTTGGGGGGGATGAGCGGTTGAAGCTCAAGCCTGATATTTAGGATGAAATACTTTTATTTACGGTCGAGCTATCCAGATATCCTTTTTTTTTTGTCTATTATTTTGTGTATTTTAGTTTTTAATGGTTTGCTGAAATTACTCCACGTCAATGACAGGATATTTTCTTCAAAAGGACTGAATTCCTTCTCGCTCCTTGTTGCTCACTTCTGTGTGTGTGTGTTCGTTAATACGCTTCCATGTTTAGAACTTCACATAAACTGTATTTTCCTTTTACTCTCTAGCATTATAACGTAAAGTCGAAACCAGACATATACCGTTTCCATAATGTCTTCCGTATTGCCGTTGTTACTGTAATTTAATTCCTTCCCAATCATTTCTCATACAATCATCTTTTATCTTAAGGATCCAAATGGTAATTTACTATAGCACTAAAGGACATCTGTGACTAATTACATATTCAGTTATAAACTGACCTCATGCTAAATTGGAAACTTTGAAACACGTCTAAGACCTAAATAAATGTTTATTTTGTCTTTAAAAATCTTCCTTATTATGCGGTAACTGCGACACTTCTTCTACTAACATCTTCTACTAACTGAAGCTCACCATATAATATTATATTGTTTTATAAATCTAAGATAAAAACTTGAAAATTAATCTAAAATTTAACCTATTACGGAATTTAAATTTATTAATATTTAAATTGGTACTTCCCATTTCATTAATAATAAAATGCTTCTGCTCCTTGTATTAAAACATATATTTACGAAATTTATTAACACAATCCACATTTTCTGTAGTTTTAACTATTTATATATCCACTTATATATTAACAGTAACGTATTAATGTACTTTTTCTTGACTTTCATCATGAATATTAGTCTTATTTGTTTAACTATATAACCCGCAGTCCAAATAATTTCGGTTAGTTCAACAATGTTACATAATCTCTGACGCCATACGTTGACAAAATAGTTTCCCTACTCAAAGGAAATATATCAGACACAAACATTTAAATTCTTTGAAATGGTTCCCTCACAAGCACATCAATTCTGCTATATCCATCGTCTAATTCCTTCATTATTTAATACCACTAGGTAAGAAATGTAGGTCAAAATTAGATTCTATTTCAACAATATTATAAGCTTTACGTCTATGACCATCATAAGAATTCATTAAACTAAACATTGAATGGCGGTTGTCATATATTTATTGCTGAATTCGCTTCAGAATTTCGTGTTATTCGTAATACTGCTTTTCTAGTTACTACGATATATTAAATTCGAAACACTCAGGTGCAGGCGTAGAAGTCAGTTACAGTAAGCGCAACTGTTGTCAAAGCCTTCCACGCCTCTGAGAATTTGTGGAACTTTTGATGTTTAAAGCACCTATTGTAATCTGTACCTCCAGAGGCATCTTCTTCTGAAGCACGATGAGCACACAGCCCCTGAGTAGAGAACAAGGAAGCTCGACCCCAATCCTGGAGAGACGCGAAATGGCAGCAAAGCCTACGCAGCTCAAGATGCGACACACTTTGCTTCGCTGATCACTCCCTGTAACAACAACAGTCATTGTATATTATTTGAAACGTCTCGCCTTATTAGATATTGCATCAGCTATCTTGAATGGCGCGTAAGTCTATTATAGGGCCTTGTGGTGACTGTAAACAAAACTTGGAAGTGAAAGTTCTGTTTAATTTCCCAAGTATTTACAAGAATTGTAAGACAACTAAATATACAGACCACAAGCATAATTTCATAACGACAATTAATAACGGAATAAGGTACGGATCCAAATCAAATTATTTTCACTTCCGCAGAGAGCATGTGAGGACAGAAATATTACTATACGTCTGAAAGATCATCTGTAACACAGGGATACAATTCCTTTTTAAAATTGGAGAACAGATTATTTCTTACGAGATTATTTCTTACCTCGCATTCGGGAAGACGCCGGTTCGAATTCTCGTCCCGGCATCCAGATCACTCCAGGCGAACGCCGGGATGCTTCCTTCAAAAAGGCCATGGCCGAATTCCTTCCCATTCCTTGTCCCCAGGTCCTACGCCGCCTCTACTGACCTCGACGTTGAGGAGGCGTAAAGCCATAAAAAAATAAACATATTAACTGAAACAGTATTTCAAATGGAATCTCTTTACGTCACTTCGCTGAACGTCTTGAAAATCAGTCCTATGTGACGCTATCCGGCATTTAATGTTGCTGATTATGGTGTTTACCTGATAGTTCTATTTGACGTTGTTCCTGATATTTCGGTAATTTATCTTTAGACAGAAGTGACATAGTTTTTCGAATTTCGAAGGTTGCAAAGCTGTTGTTCCTCTCATATTTTTTTATACTGGTTTGAAATAACTTAAGGTCTTCTTAACATTCGATTTCGTCACATACGAACAGCATTTCCACTAAGGATTCTCGAATGGAAGCAATATTTCTATTTTCATCGTTACCGTAACGTTACTAAGGTGGAGCTTTTTCCTCTGTAATCTTCTTATTGTCTGCTTCTCTAATTATTTCTCTGAAGTGACGCCTTTTATCTTCGACAGTTCTTGCAGCTATTTTAAATGAATTAAATTTCTCCGAGAAAATCTTTCTAAGGGTCCTGTGAGAGCTCTCTCAAATACGACAATAACGATTTTCTTTTCCTTTCTCTTATCTTTTGATCTCTGTTTCCTTGCTGATACACATTATAAAACATCAGTCTGTATTACCACTAAAACAATTCCTTAAACACATCAGGGCATGGTGTAGGTGCGTCGACTAACTAATCCAAACCATAGCTACAGCAAATTTCATAAACATTTCGTAAGTAGATTTATTCCTGTCTCCAGTTTTATATATAACATTTGAGTAATGAGCTGCACAAAAAATAGTTTATAGAGTGATGAAAACAGCAAAAGCAACTGTAGAAACGTTGCGTTCGCAGTAATACAAAGATCTGGATAACTGTGAAGTTATATCGCGTCGTTGCGCCGGGATGTCTCCATTTACACATCAGTGTGCCTAGAGGTTTATGAAACATTTGTTTTATCAGATGAGTAATAGAAGGATCCAAGGATGATAAGATCTAGGCCCTACCTGCCTTATTTTTCTGGTTTCATATACTTCTTCTTCTTTTTACGACAGGTGCTTGTATCCGCTAAGCGGTATAGATAGAGTACTTGCTAACCTCGCATCAACGAGTCTTAAAACACGAAGTAAAAAAGAGGCAACGTTACGTAACGAAGATAAAAAATAAAAGAAAGGAACGATTGGCGTTAGATAGGTGAATCAAGAAACAAACAGAAGGTATTCCGTAATCAATAGTTCTGTGAATTATTGCTTCGGTGCGACCGGTAAAGGCATAAAAAAGAAACAACAAACAAACAAAGATCAAAAACCAAAAATACAACAACAACAAAAAAAAAACGAAAAATAATCCCGTGAAACATCAAATCTTTCTATCTTTTTGCTGGTTACTGTGTTATTGAGTGAGGAATATTTTTATATTTTACTTATTCTTTTAGCGATAAAGCACTTAACGTTTGTCGTTAATTTTATCTGCAGCGGTATCCTGGTTTTCTAACCTTTATCCTACAATTAACTAAATTTTTGGTGAAATTAATTTACCCTCCATGAATTCCTGTCACTAATGGAACTAGGATAGTGTTAATACACACGTTATTCCATTAATTTTTCTCTCTCCTATCATTGCGATCTAAATATGTTTTGTACAAAGTATTTCTACGCAGTGGGAAATGAAGGTTGTTGTTCGCCTGTTTGCTAATACTTTCAATCGGAATGTACGTCACCGGTTTGTCAGACAATCCAAGTCAGTGGCTCTTTCGTAAGGGCCATAACAAGCGCTCATAAAACGAGTGTGTCTTCACTGTACTTTGTCGAAACAAGTAATCAGTCCTTTACGGTGTGGATTCCAATGTAATACTCAATACGAGTACCGTTATCTTCTTTCTATATGCACTACAGTGTTTCAAATTCCAGCTATGAATCGCAGTCTAGAATTCGTTTTACCTGTAACAGAACTTATGGGCTGATCTACTCCATGTTACTTGGTATTATTACGCCAAGATACTAAAGAGATTCAAGCTCTTTCCGTTTTGTTCAACCAACATTCTACTCATACAGAATGTGTTTTTTCACTCTAGGGAGCATTTCTAATTGATTCATACCGGTAGGTAACTACTTGTTCCCGCGCATCATTACTATAATCAACTTTGCAGTTTGTTTCATTTACAAAGCGTTCACATTAAAGCTTAAATTTTTAATTTAATTTAACTGCGATGGAGCGCACGCTCCGGTGGCACTTTCCCTAGGTTGTGAAATATTTCGTACAAGCGATATATTTTTCTGCTATGTTTCAAATGTATCTGCTTACAGCTTATATCAGTTAGTAAACTTTCTACAACAATAAAATATTCTGTTGACTTTGTTGACCTAGAATTACTATGAGTATTTTCCTTGATCCCTCACCTCACTTCCTGGTCGAGCAAAGCATCCCCACAAAATTCGATCGCCTCCTATAGCACTGTCTCCCCCGTACATAATATTGTACAAAGTTTTTAAACTGCTTTCCAGTCATAACAATTATTTTATTTTATCAGTACCTTTCTTGGAACTTTAAATCAGTCAAATGCATATAAACATGTATTATTATAAAGTTAAAAACATTTTCCGATAACCTGTAAAATAAATCCAGTTAAATTATTCCTTTTCGATCTTTTATTACTAAGTCACAGGTCCATCAGGGTTTTCTATTTTGGGAGTTGCGCCATCAGTTTCCAATTTAAATCTCCTTTGAAGTGCCTACCAGTTCATTTAATCTGTAATTTAGATCCCCAACTTCATTATCGTCTTATCGTGCTTCTGACATGTATCAATAATGAAAATATAATCAATATATAGATGAAATTTTGTCATCCTTCATATAGCTTTAAATATTCCGTGAAATAAGATTAATATTAACAAATAATTAATTTTAATCATAAAAACATATTTATAAATATAACAGTTCTTTACGTTTGTAGGATCCCTAATTTTTTCGTTTCCGATGTGATGGTTTAGTGTGCTGTCACATATTTACAGAATACATTTTCACAAAATCTTTTGTTCTGTCCTATTTGTATCATTCTTATCTGGTTCAGGTTGAATTTAGTACTCTGGTATTATGAATTAAAACTAACCTACATTAACCTTACAAAAATTTGTGGTCTTAAGAGTGGATAAGAAGGTAGTAACTTTAATGAAAATCGACTAAAAATTAATTTTACTTTTATAGATGATTAATGACACCTAACACCAACCAATCACCATTACGGTACATGTCCATGCTTTCTATTAAGTTCCACGTTTACCGGATTCATTTCACCCTTGACCATTGAATTATTAATTTTATTTACAGCATATATAGAAATTAAATTTTAGTGTACGATTTTTAAAACTTTGATCCTCAAATAATTATACTGTATTTGAAACGCATTTATATTAGCTGAATGAATACTGCTGTAATAACGTTTTTCACTTCTGGAAAACGAGAACTAGTTTTAGTTAGAATCCAAGTTTTAACATCATGTGAAGTATTTAACTTAACCAAATGAAAATATTTAGAGAAATAAAACGTGGAATGAATAAATGAAAAAGCCTGTTCATGTTATCACAAGAAGGAAGTCATGAATTTTGTATAGGATTGATAGTTTTATTAATATTCATATATAAAGTATTTCCTTATTTAAGCATTTTTAATTATAGCTATAGCTATAAAATCTGTATTCGAGCTTCACATTTTCGTATGTACCAGTTTAACCCGATTCATTACTGATATAACACTTGTGGCTGTTTACATTTAATTGACCTATAAAGCTTCACTTTTTTTTTTTTTTTTTTTTTGCTTGAGTCCTTATTAGTATAAAAGTTGGTAATATTTTTTAAAAAGTCTGAGAAAAAACCTAATTTTTTACTAGTTGTTATTCAATCAATAAAAATCTCCGAAACTTCTGAATTCCATGTTTATGGTTCATCGGACGTTATTTATCCTTGCTATTGATTACTTGTTGATATAGACTAAGAGTAGAGTTTCGGCATGAAATTTCTGCGGTGATTAACGAAAAACTTATTTATTTCGAGGTGCAACTACAAGAGCCTTAAAATTCTACTACTGTTTGCTAAAATGCAGCACCAAGAAGCAGACATGTCATTACAATAAAATTTATTTCACAGTTTAGAGACATGACTTTACACAAATGTTTAGAATTATAGGACGATACATGCATTTTGAAAGGAGAATTCAATACGGTGCGGAGACGCCACGCATTGCAATAAGAGTCGCTAGACGTCGTAGCATGATACAAAAAAGTTTTGATATGCTGTTGGCAGCTCACTGCCACATGTTTTGTAGGCGCGTCCACAAATCATCGGCAGTGGTTGCAAATGACCAGACAGAACAAGTTGCTGACATACCCAGGCATGTTCGATGGACGACATGTCAAGCGGACGTACAGGCCAAGGAAGCAGTGGTTACCATAGTTCTTAGAAGAAGTCTTGCGCATACCTTGCCACTTGCGGGCGAGAATTGTTCTGCTGAAATACGGCCATGTGGAGATACCTGTTGGAGAGACAGTGTCTCGGGCTCTAAAATCTTCCTCATGCAGCGGTTTGTCTTCAGATTGACCTCAATACATTGGAAGCGAGATCGCATGTTATAGCTAATGGAACCCTTAACCATTACACTGTGCCGCCCAACAATGCAGTCGATCCGAGTTTTCCACCTAGTAGCTCCAAACACGTATTGTAGCCACTGCTGTAGGATAAGTTGAAGCGCGACTCGTCCGAAAACATGGCATTTTACCACTCAGCAAGCCAGTGACGGCGTTAGTAGTTTCTCATCAATGCCACCAGTCCAATCCTCAATAGGCCGCGTCGAACCAACGACAGAGACATGTCTGTTGCAGTGCTCCAACGTCGACCAACACCGTGGACGAAGCTGTTCTATCTGTTACAGCCATGCGGAAAGGATGGTCACTATCCCGTTGTTGTGACATTGTGTGTTCCAGTTCCCGCTCATTACTATACGACCCTCTTCTGTCCATTGCTTCTACACTCGTATCACCACCTTAGCAACGTACCATCACGAGCCACAGTATTACCGCACGACAAACGCGTTTCCCGGAAACCAATTATTCTGTCACGTTCAAACGCATTCACTGTACGTTTCGACTGTACGTTTGACAGCTCTTCACGGAATGAGCGTGGCGTAACATTGACCTGTCCAGTCGTTCAAAAGAGGGCGCTGCTGGGCAAAATTGTAAGCCAACTCACTGCGTTTTTAATCATTTATTATGGTTCCATTGTTCCTTTTTGTTTGCTTCTGGCTTTACGCCTCTTCAACGTCGAGGTTATTAGAGGAGGGAAAAGACTGGTGGTCAAGAACGGGAATGAATTCGGCGACCATGATCTTTTGAAGGAGCCATCCCAGAATTCACCTGAAGTGATTTGGAGAACTCATGAAAAACACAAATATGGATGGCCGGAGGGAATTCGAACCCGCGTCCGCACTAAAGCGAGGCCAGACCGTTACCAGCCATTCACAACGCTCGGTCTATCGTTCTACATATCCTCCGATTTTGAAGTTATTCAGACAATTTCTTGTGGGCGTTACAATTTTCATAAACAGTATTGCATGTTTATTAAAAAATTGGGACTTTGTGTAAGAACGATGAACTGGAAAGAGTTTCGATCTACTTATTCCGCAGTAAAGGCCAATACATTATGGCACTCTCGGAAATGACTGAACGTTAAAAAAATTCTGGCTGCAGCGAAACGCTATTATTTGCACGGAGTTGTCGAACGTGTGTAAGCACACGTTCAGAAAAGCAAAATGCTTTTCAATTCCGGTTATAAAAGCCAATCACAAATACTGAAGGCAACAGCACATTCATTACTACATTTTGAAATATACCATTCCGATTAATTTTATCACCCTGAGTTAGTTCTGGAATTGTGCAGATCAGTTCTCAAATTGCGAGAAACAATGGCACAAAGGTCTTGTACTTACTATTGGAAGTTCTATTCTTAATATATCTAATGGGAGGACCAAACGTCGGGAACACAGATGCTTCTCATATTTCGTGGGACTGTTGCAGACTGCAAGGATTGTTGTATTGAGCGCTTCTCAAGAATTTTCAAGAAAATTGACCTAAGTGTTCTCAAAGTTTACCAGCAGAATTAATTTTTTTGTCACAGTGATCTGGATTATTATATAATTATTATTTTGGTATAGGTAATAGTAACTGCTTCAATGGAGTTCTAATCACCGTGTAGATTATAATTTTCTTCGTGATTCGTTTTATTTCATGTAAGCAGTCATTAGCACATTGTTGATATCAATATTTTATGTTACTACTGCTGTATTTTTCACTTTTTCCCAACGTTAACAGAAATGAAAACAGTAAATACTTTAAAAAGTCAGATTGCTTCCAGTCGATCGAACTTTTCTATTGAGATAAGTACGTAAATTCCACGATAGATTAGATTCACAGATTGTCGGTAAAAGTATCATCCCACAAAAACAAATTCTTGCAAAAATAGGCCAAATGTCGTGCTCGTATAGTGACAAAAAGTTGTGAGATCTCCTTCTGAGCCAAGTCTACACTTTACAGTGTAGACTTCACTTCACTTTGTAAAGCAGAATGGTTTTTCTTGGTGTCATTTATTTAGAATAATAACAAATTATGGTGACTTGGCCATTATGCGCGCTATGTTTTAGTTAACCTTTATAAATACCTTAAATATGTTGCTTAGTTTAACTTACAAATACATAAAAGCCAAGATTTCCCTCACTCTTTTTTTAATTTGGCAAGTAGATATATAGATTATGCCTGTCACATTAATTAAAATGAGTAAGCTCACTCTATAATGAAAATCTGAGGAACATAAAACTAATAAGGTAAAAAGCGATTTCACTTTAGGGCTAGGTGAGGTGTAGATATATGGAAGTTTACGAGTTTCAGATTTTCTTATAATATGTGTGTAAAATGTTATCTGCGTACCAGATCTCAGCTTTCTACGGCTGCGGGAAGTACCTTAGAGTGTTGATCATCATCAGTCAGTCAGTCAGTGACAAAGTCGCTAAAGTTTGCATCAGAATGACATTCGATCTAAGAACAGTAACGAAATAAAATTCATTATGTTTGCTAAGATTACAGATATATATGTTTAACAGAAATTTGAGATATATAGCCACCGAAGAAATTTAGATTCAAAAATGGCTCCAATCGCTTCGAGAAAAGGGTAGGCATTGCCGCTGTTGCCCCGACTTGGCGGGTGCACTGCCGTGCACCCAAATAGACTACTTCAAATACAAGTAGAAAATGTCAATTAACTGATATTCTTCAGAGATTTGACAAATGCTCCGAAGGTACAGTACGTATCACACAGGCGCAAAAACATATTTTTTTTGACATCAGCTACAAGAAGTGTATTTTTTGCACGGTTTTCTCTTAAATTCTTTGATTTATACAGATCTCATTTACTTTATAAAAATATTTCTCTAGCCGGAAGGGCTGGAAAGGAACAACCATCATTTTCAAGAGTTCTATAAAAATTAGTGAAGACTAATGCATTAGTGGAAAACTACGGAACTGATTATTATTTCATCATCACTCATCACAAATTCGTGGTTATTTTCTACCAGATAATAATTTCGTACTATTTGATTTAATTTTTCACTTTAAGGTTCACGTTAACGTTGTAATATTTAAATTGGGAAGTGTGAAAAACTCAGAACATATGCAATGAGATAAAACTTTTGACGAAAAGTAATAATGATATTTATACGCTCGGTAATTCGAATTCCTTTCGCCCACGTACCTGCATCTAGTCTGGGTAACCATCGTAATACTTTGACGACCCAGCAATGTTGATGCGTTACAATTATATAGCCACGTGGCAAAATTTTGAGAACATTGGGAGCGTTTTTTTTTTTTTTTTTTTAGAATGATTGATTGGTGCACCTTACTACTAGTCCCCTGAGCTCTGCTACCTGTCTCTTAAATTTTTGAAATATCCGTGACCCATAGATCTGGAAGTCACCCAGTTAATTCTTCCTAAATTAGCACAAATATTTTCTTATTACAGTTTCCAGAAAAAGCATCTATTTGACAACTGTTTGAGTTTCTGTTTATAAGGAACTAAAACAATCATGGTTTGTAAAACATGTTGTTTCCCTTCCCTTTCACACAAAAGCATACGTGTTCGGGAGTTTTAGAGAGCTTTTATCTAAATGGAGTCGTGCGGAAGTAAGAGAGTTTTTAATAGATTGCTACCAAAGTCGTCTAGTGTTTCTAGTAAGTGTAACATCAATATGCTAAGTATGAATTTAACACCATTTACGCAGTAATCAAATGAAGGAGATAACCCGTTGTAGTCATCTTCCTTTCCAGTACTAGGCCTAGTGGCCTGTTAGGTCCCCTTCCAACTCTTATTATTTTTCCACTTAGGGGTGAAATGGAGTATTATCGGAGGGATTCTGTGTTTTCCCCCATCCTTTTTAAGTTTAGAAACCAATTTATCCACACACTGTATAATAAATTCAATCATAGGTGTTATTTTTAAATGATCTGTTATTTTTTGTTCCTGGCATGATCTTGCAGTGTATGTCCTCCAATTCTACCTAATTTTTTGCTTTTAATGTTAAGGCTTTTGAGCCATAAATAAGACCGGTCCTGCTAATAATTTTATTCTAGTGTTTTTGAATTTTTTTCTCATTAAAGACTTGATTGGTTATCTTTAGTGCCCTGCCGTAGTATAGTGTTTTGAAATGTGCATAATTTTATACCAAATTGTTAGATGGTATCAAAATATTTAAGGTGTTAAAATGATCTAAAGTTTCGTTATTTAGGATTAATTTACTTCGGATTGGTTCCTGTTTTGGAAATGACATGATCCTTTATTTTTTCGTTGAAATTTGCGTTTTAAAGCACATGACTGTCCCGTTCAAGTGATGTATAGAATATTAAAGATCATTTTCTTTGTTAGCTATCAATACCTGGTCATCGGCACAGTGTAGGATTCAGAGGTATTTATTTCTCCGTAATGTTATACTTCGAATTATAATTAACCTCGAGTATACTTCATTAATGAATTAATTAATATTAGAGAGTAGCGGCAGCGAAGGACACCACAGTTGACAGACTTCCTGTTTAAAGTTTCAGAGCTATACAATCGCATTTATGTGTTCCATCAGAGGGTAGGATTTCTTGGAGTAGTTTCACAACTATGAAATTGCATTTAAAAATATTACATATTGCTAATATTATCTGGTTAGGTGTTCCATCAGAGGCTAGCAGTATGAGAGTTTACTTCGGTTTATTCCATCAAAAGCTTTTTTTTTTTTGTAATCTGCGATTGCTTGGTGTGGTTCTGTGTTAAAATGGGAAACATTCAAATATCTACAAAAGTCCTAAGCGATGCCGAAGCTGTGAAGAATTCTTGAATAAAGCGGCTGTGCCGGTGTGAGCCGAGGATCGGCGCCCCGACAACAAACCTCTTAACCCGCTGTCCAAACAGCCTACGGGCGCCACGGCCCTCCTTTTTATTTGCGATCTCTGGCGGCGAGGAGCGGCCCGGCAGTTTAATTACCTCTGTCAAGTTAAAGAGCGGCGTGCGGCTCGCAGTCAGTGCCCGGTATTTGTAATTAAAGTCGGGCCACGTCCTCTGCAGCATTCTGCGCACGTGCTGCCCGGCCAACAGCTGCCGGGAATCGCTGAGCAGGTGTCGGCAGAGCCGCCACTGTGCCTCGAGAGGCCGCCACCCCCGCTGAATGGCCCGTAATGCCGACCGCAGTCCAGTCACTGCCACTGTATTCGGGGGCTCTGCTACTGTATGATGCCAGCCTCACTATTTGATATTGGATAATCTGCTTATGAACCTGTTTCACTATGCGACCACCACGGCTAGCGCTGTTTGTGGTACGGTGACACAGCTATAGGTGGTGGCATGTGGCCTAATTGTATTAAACGTAGCTCTGATAAATTAAGTTTGTGACTTACCAAGGGGACTCATGAATAACTTACCGAAAACGTCAAAAGAATTTAAAGTTGAAATTTGTAGAGGGCAAATGTAGGTGGGTGCAGGATAGGGGGAAAGTGGGTTTGAAGGGAAATTGCCACCGGAGGGTGTGCTCCATTGCAATTAAATTAAATTAAATAAATATTTACTGTTTTAACTACGCAGTATTAGAGACTGGCAAACCTGTAAATCCAACATAAATCTTTATTTTCCTCTTATTTTATATTACCGAGAACTTGTTAAAGCCGAACAAAAGTTTTGATTAATTGAACGTAGTGCTAAGCTACTCGCTGTCAGATGTTTTAATTCTTTGTTTCTGGTGTGAAAGGATCGGCTGTCATGTCATTTAGATTCATTTAATCAATGAGCCCTTAGATTTAAAGGTTTTTAGTCAGGTAGCCAGGTGGATTATAGCTTTCACCAAAGTATGTTAATTCCTATAGCTTGTGAATAATAAGGTACCTAATGAAATACTAAGACCGTCGATACACGTTTTAATTAACTTTTTATTTCGTAGAAATCTACATAAATCCATACACGAATAAGGAACGGAATCACCTTCTTCCGAAGATTCAAAAGCACATTATGAATCCCACATATACAGCGCCCTGTTAACATCGTTTCAAGAAATCATAAGCGAATTTTACACATTAGCAGCTGCCGATCTCGGTAGCTTAAATAATTAATATACAAATTTCGAGAAAACTTCAGAAGCACCGCGTGACAATTCTGGATCGCTAAGAATCACAAACAGTGGAAATTGTACAAAACCACACAAAATTTATTATAGTCAGGAAGAAACGTTTTGAAATGAAAATGGGCAATCTTTGCAGGCCTTTAAGCATAAAACTAACAAATTTAAACAATTACATATAGCCGAAAATAAAACTTAAAAAAATAAGGGCTTACACAACATTCATAATTACAGTTTTTTAATCAACATTTCACTGTTTATACTGCCTTTAATCATGTTACGCTTCAACCAAACAATTTCCGTCCCTCAAAACGATACTCACTGGTTTGAATAAAATATAAATTTGCAATTCATCGATGTTCATCTCTCTCCAACACCAATGTACTAAACTCATAAGACTGAAATGAATGGCAAGCTGGATTTGAGAGCTTTATAGCATTAGGGTCAATGTGTGTTCTCAGAAGCAGTTTTGGGCAGGTTCTTTTGGATTACGTCTGTGCGTCTATGAAAACGATAAATAATTAAAATTAACCGTTTTATATTGAATTTTACACTACACTTGGCACTCGTAGGTTCCATTAAATTTTACACTTTCCATGTCAATTTTAGAACAGAAGAATTAATTCAATTTGCTCCATAATACAACCGATAACTTTTCAATATCTGTAAATTCAAGGGATAAAGTTAAAGTACATCTAACAGAACTGAAATTTTTGTAACATGAGAAGCTACAAATGTTGCTCACAAATTTTGGAATAAATGTGCGGCAACACAATAAATTCAGGGGAATGGGAATCAAATTTCCTTCACATTTCAAAATGTCCCAATGCCTGACCAAGGCTGGTGCATCAACAGCAACGCTCCGGAACGACATTCTGGATAAAGTAGGTTCAAATACCTGTTCGACAACCCAGATTTCAGTTTTCCGCGATGTCCCGAAATCTCTTCACTTCAAAAGCCCGCCGCTGGACACAGAAACGGGAAACCATCTAGATATATATATATATTTCGTCAAAAAAAGCACAAAATCAGCCATAATAAAAGAAATACTACAGTTATGTTATCCTTCATTACTAGCTTTAATAGTATATTTACATAGAATACTGTAAATAGCATCAAGCCGATGTTTCTGACCTATAGTTATATATTTTTAATTTTTCTCTCTAGTTTTCAATGCAATACAATTGTCTGATACATTAGTAGCATCATTTTCGATTATTTTATCTAACATCTCCCTTTGAAATAAAAATGAAAATTTTGTGGTCGTGATGAAAATGATTAATTATTACACTAACTCTTCTATGAAATTTTATGATTTATTTTTCTTAATTGTAATAGAAAACACAAATCAAATGCGCCAATTATTTGACATCTTGTTGGATAGATCTGTTACATCCATTAACGACTTCTGAAAAAATTAACGAAAATATTGATCTTTTAGAAATTAGTTGATAAATGTCCTGATTCATCGCTGATATTTTTTCCAGATTCGCTTTGAGCTTTATGAATCGTCTACTTCGAGATCATTAGAGCTGGGAAAGGATGAGGAGGAAAGGATTGGGGAACCATCCCAGCACTCAGCGGGAGAGATTTCAGGAAACCATGGAAAAACAAAATTTGAAAGGCCGAACGGTAATTTGAACCAGAATCTGGAGGAAAAACTGAATCGAGAAGTTGCTCTTATCATTTTACTGCCTTTCTGGACGAATAGACTTATCTTTTGACTACCATTCTGGACGACCCAACTTCAGTTCGGAACAAACGACTGCGGTGAATAGGACTTGCTGATACACTAGCATGTCTGTAAGTCGTAACGCACTAAGATTCAGTAGGGCATTAGAAGTATTTTCCATCTAAGCAAATGGGTGCAAGATCGATATATGCAATTATCACAGCACCGTTTCATATATTACTGCCTTCTAATGTACCAGTGAGAACAATCGACTGCGAACTGCCAACTCAAGCCATCAACATAATAATATAGTTAATCATCTATCCACTGCGATTAAAAAAAGAAAAGAAAAAATCTGAAGAGATAAACCCGTGAACGTCTTAGTGATGCGAGTTACTTGATAGAATCATTCCTGTTCTGCCATTTGTTTGAATGAGCTTAAGCCATATTTTGTTTTGTTTTTTGAAGTGATAACTTCTATACGTGCGTTAGGCGATATGTGGACGGGGGTAAATCTATGAGTTCACAACTTCCCGTCGCCGACGTACTATGACGTGATGCGCGTAAGATATACGCGTTGGACGCTAATGTATGGGTAAAATCTCATGAATTTGCATCGTCAACACGCTAATGTTAACAGTACATCTTTATCTTTAAGTATGACGTGTTGCACTTGGACAGCAGTGAAAGTATAGATTATACTTGTATCTAATGTATAAAAATGAATGTTTGTTATTTTTGCCAATGTTCTTCATATAAGCCCACAGTTTTTATCCGATTTTGATAGTAATTAGCACACGTATACTTCAAAACAAGTCGGTCTGGTACCTCAGCGGTTAACGCACGCCGGGATGCTTCCTTAAAAAGGCCATGGCCGAATCCCTTCCCATTCCTTGCCCCCCATCCTTTCCGTCTCTAAAGACCTCGATGTTAAAAAGAGACGTAAAGCAGTTAAAAAAAAGGGTTAGCGCACTATTTTCGAAAGTTTCTCTCTCCGATTGCGGGTTCAAATCCCGTGGTGAGCAGGAATTTTTAGGAGTTGTATTTGATTACATGAACTACGCAGGGACGTTCCGTGATTTTGATTCCACGTTAAACTGAGAAAAGGAATATGCCTTCCTGTCTCTGATACAATAGCTTGGTACATCTCCTACAGGAAAAGTCGACAACCTTCGGGTTATGGATTAAGTTAGATTTTTAGTTTTTGAAGTGAAAACTTCTTTAGACGCATTGGACGATCTTTGGATGGGTAAAACCTTATGAGTTCGCGTCACCGACAAGCTAATGTTGAGAGTATATCTATTGCGGTCTGGTGGCTCATTGGTTAAGGTGTCTTACTGGGGACAGAATGTTCCCGGTTCAAATGACTCAGTAGAAATTTTCATAGACCCTTTACCCGACGTTCACTTCTGGTACAGCTTGCTTTGTAATGTGGAGTACGCCAGAACGCTTCCTTTGTTCGGATTCCACGTTGAACTGTGGGTCCCCTGTATCTGATAGCACTACTGACTAAGGCGGCTTGTCATCAGTTCAATTCGACCACACCGAACTGTTATTATTAAGTGATACAGTCGCCGGCCTCGGTAGCGTAGGGGCTAGAGTGCTAGCTCCACGTGCCGAAGGCCGCCGGTTCGAATCCGGCCGCGGGCATGGATGTTTAAGTGTTGTGTCTGTGAATGTCCTGTCCGTCCTGTGGCGTCCATACATTGGAAAAAAAAAATTCACATTGAGCTGGCTGTATGGCCTCCGTTGCCGAATGCCATTAAAAAAAAAAAAAAAAAAAAAAAAAAAAAAAGTGATACAGTCGTACACCACATCGTATAATTGTGTAGTGTCTTAGTGCTGCTTATATAACAATATCCAGCATTCTCCAAAGGTAGAGAATAATAGTTTAAAACTGAGTTATTCGAATAGGAGTATCTGGAACAATAATAGCCTTAGCTGGTTCGTGTGGAACATTTAAGAAATTAGTCACCTAAGGAGATATGCTACTATTGGTGGTCAGATTTCAGCACCTGTAATACTCGGTGAGGATTTTACTGCCTGGAATGAAATCTGGGGCTGTGAAATAACGGACACCATTCTCGGCATATAACGGAAATACGGAGAGAAATATTTGACCGTCGGAGACTGAATAGCAGAAAGGTATTAGAAAAGAATTCGCTTGTGTGCCAGTTGTGGTCTCATGAAGTAAAACCCAGAAGTTCAGATTACACAAGAGTTACTAACCATTCCAGCATAACCACACTAGGGAAAAATTTTAAGCCTTTTTTAAAAACTATATCGTTAAGCAAAATGATAAGAGCTATTGTAAAGGTAGACTACAGATTTGTGTTAAATGTTTGTGTTGGGCTTGATATATGGAAAAAAAAATATATATTAAAACCCGGACCTGCCCAAATCTGGCTCACTCGTGACAAAGTCATTATCGGGGACGGTAAATTTAGCACAGCATTCCGAGAGAAGTACCATCGTACGTACGTAAATACAAAAACAATGAGCGGTTTCTGATTTAACACATGCCATCGCAAAACTACGCTGAAGAACCAAAGAAACTGGTATAGGCATGCGCAACACAGAGATATGTAAACACTCAGAGTACGGCGCTGCGGTCGGCAACGCCTAGATAAGACAACAGGTGTCTGGCGCAGGCGTTAAATCGGTTACTGCTGCTACAATCACAGGTTATCACGATTTAAGTGAATTTGAACGTGGTGTTATAGTCGGTGCCCGAGAGATGGGACACAGCATCTCCGAGGTAGCAATGAGGTGGGGATTTTCCCGTGCGATCATTTCACGAGTGCACCGTGAATATCTGTAATCCGGTGAAATATCAAATCTCCTACATCGCTGCGGCCGGAAAAAAGATCACGTAAGAGCGGGACCAACGACGACCGAAGAGAATCGTTCAACCTGACAGAAGTGTAACCCTTCCACAAATTGGTGCGGATTTCAATGCTGTGCCATCAACGTGTCAGCATCATCGATATTGGCTTTCGGAGCCGAAGGTCTTCCTGTGAAAATATGCCTATACTAATTTAAATTATGAGTCCAACCCACACAAATGGAACATAAGAACGTTGGACTGGACACTATAAAATCGAACAATAGGTGGAGGAAAAAGGAAGCTCATATAAACTAGTACTGCGACGAAGAAATTAAACCAACATTAATTCTGAAATCGTAAAATACCGTTTCTTCTGCTTGCCCGAATTCTCTCTTTTTTATGTCTCGTGGACGTCGAGGACATTAGAGGCGGTAAAGGACTGGTGGCAAGGAACGGGAAGGAATTCGGCCATGGACTTTTAATGGAAGCATCCCAGTTTTCGCCTGGAGTTATTTGGGGAAACCATGGAATTCCCAAAGTTGTAATCCCTGAAGGGAATTCGAACCCACGTCCTCCCGAATGCGAGGCCAGAGCGTTATCGCTGACCCACCACATTCAGTTTCTCGAGAAAAAATCATGAAACACTGAAAGGAAAGTATACCGACGTCGGTGGGCGTCATCAGAAAGTAAAAGTAGGAATGAAGTCTTGTTACAATTCCAACGAGTGCAGCCAGGAAGAAATGGTTCCTAATTTCAAAGTAGGAAAGTGTTGCAAATAATAGGAAAATGTAAGTTATAGAGAAGAGCTGAAAGAATTTGAAGAACATCCGTGTAGAATATCTAAAACAGTAGCTTACCTAGAATCGTTGAACTGCCCTTGCCTTCTCAGAGAAACTTAGGAGACTTTTATGATTTACTTCAGTACATTGAATCGCTATCAGTTGGAAGATATTTCAGTATTAGATAATTAGGCTCTCAGATAATTATAATTAAAACCTTCATCAGAGTTAAGGAATGTATATCTGAAAATTTAATTATGATCAGATACATACAGTTACTGCTAACGTAAATTACGAAGAAGTAGAAACATATCCCAGCGAAAAAGGCTAAAACACATGCTCTCTGCTAGTTTACAAATGAGAGATATAGCAACTGAATGGAGTATTTATGTCACCGCAAATGATGCTCTCGTTTTGGTACAGCTAAAAAAAAAATAATCGATCAGTTTTAGGAAGTCGACAGAGCAGGGTGGTATTATTTACGCGGAAAGTAGGTCTTCTGTCAGAGATGGGAATTACGACGTTTACCGTTTGAGAAAGGTAACACGACTAGGAGGTGTGGTAATATACATAATATCGATATTTCCTCAGAAAGCAGGAACAGGAAGGCGATCTGATTGTTGTACTCAGAGGATGGCACTACCATCTGATTCCTTCAAGATTATGAAAGTCACGGCAAGAGATCGGAAATGGTAATAATGACAATAGTTAGATTAAAATCAAATCAATCGTTTGTCTGTTTCTCACATGTAGAGATTTCGTGCCATGAGATCATAAATTTGTCGGTGTGATAACATCAGCAATGGCGACGAAAACTCGTCCTTCCTCTGTAGTGGAAATGTACAGACAACATCTACAAGCGACTTCTACTGGTTGACTTCCAGTAGTATACTCTATATTCTTATTAGGGTATACTCTCAAGATAGCTCCTCCATATAGCCTAGGAACTCTGCATATACAGTTAAAGAACCGAATACGGGAGACGAGGACACGTGCTGAGATACCAGTTTAGCTCCTTCGTTATTTGAGGACATTTCCTTAATTACCGCAGCGAGGATATCTCAAAATCGCTACTGTTTTCCTGTTTAATAAAACGTTATCCACATGGTGCCGTACAACTATGTCGTTACGACGTCCATGAGAAACTTTTGTACCAAGTCTCATCATAATCGCCCCATTCCTCGAAGAAAAATTATTGTAAAAATAAATTTTTAATGTTACAAACAGTGAGCAGTAGTAAAAACTAAAGCTTACAGAAAAAAGTTGTTCTGTTCAGGGATCGAACAGCGCTTCCAGTACAATACCAAGCCGTGTGAGTGAGCTGTAACTCTGTGGCCCGTCACTCGGGCGTGATTACCATGTGCAATCGTCCACCTCCAGAACGAAACTCTTGGTGAGTTGGCTGCAATGTTCATGAAGTCACCCACTGATAAGCTCCAGAGGAAATGTATTAGATACAGTGCGGCGGCGCTAAATGTTTATAATTTTTTCTGGCATCACGCGGATCTACTACGTCATGTACCCGTTCTTTACCTAGACATAGCAATGGACGCACTATATTGTTCTTTCAGAAATTTCGGAAGGGCTAAAATGACTTAATGAAACTGTCATGAAATGCCTGAGGATGTGAGGTGGTGAGCGTGGTAGATACGATACTAATTTTTTTCAAACAGATCCGAAAATATATGCACATCTGTGTTTATGTACTGACTTGAATATTCAAACAATGTTTATATCCAGCAAACCTGTCGTACTAGTGTCGTGTAATCTAAGTCTGCGTCAGAAGTTTTAGACTCGTGAAATGAACTATAAAATTTTGATTTGGGATGAAGCCTGACCTCTGAAATCTTTTTTCTACGAATCTATCTACTCGTAGTGTGACACTCCTTTACGTTTAAATAAAAAGGTCTTCTTAGGTTCAGTGAAACACTAACTGGTCACACAAATGTAATTTTCCTGAAGGGTTCTAATAAATTTGTCTGAAAGCCATGATGTGAAACGGTATGAGTCCAGAAACCTTACCTGATGACCTCCTTCTTCTAAACAGTGTTCCACCACTGCTAATTTGGTGATTTACTTGAGTCTCAAATGTCCTTTTAATCAAACGATAACAGATGGGATATATACACGCTTTTATCGGTGATCTGTGATCCTTTGCTGATCTGAAATTATCATATTAGTGCTGCTGAAAACTGGTTGACTATTAGATTTTGTCCACACTCTACCTATCCTCACAGTGACTCCATTTATTGTGGCACGATCATATTTCCACACTTATTTAAAATATGAACGAAAAGGGGAAAGAAAAGATAAGGGCATTACGAGGTAATTCGCGAGTATTTACGCAAAAGATGAATGAACCCAAATGAACGCTGGCGTCAAACTCTTGTGAAGAGGGAACAGCATCATTCATACCTACCGTAGAAAAAGTGGTAAAGCTTTATTTTATTTTCGAAAAAACTTGAAATTTAAAGTGGTATAAGAAGCGTATTTTCAATGTTTTTAGATGGGAACTATTTTATTTATCAATATTAAATAAATAATGAAACATACTTCGGAATAAGTTAAATGAATGTCTGAATTAAAAATTTAAATTATGGAAGGATGAAGATGAGAAACAAAATTTCGAAAAGTATGACCCTGGGAGAAGGAAGTTATATATTAAACTAGCTGACCAGGTCACGCGTTGCTGTGATTCAGTAGTTATAGTACCTACGTTGGATCAATGTTATTATAAGCTTCCAGATCACCTGACAAAAGTTCATGTAGTCAACGTCAACATTTTTTGATGCCAAAATAGCACTATTACTGAGTCAGTTATGATCCAAGTAATTATTTGATATATCCAGGAACACACTCTCCCGGTACGAAATAATATCAGCGAACAGTATGGAAAGTAAAAAAAATTCGCAAATAGATATCGAATATTGCAGGATTTGAAGGTAGAGAGGAGAGAAAGAGAAAACACAGTGCAATAATGAAGGAGTACTGGAGATCTGGCCATAACGAAAAGAAGAAAAATTAGAAGCAAGCAAGAAATACTTACACGTTTTTGAATTTATCGTAACGTTTTCTTCAATGTTATATTAATGTGTGTAATTACTTTGTCGTTATGTATAATATTACTCAAACGATTCACAACAATGTAGTATAATTATAACAATACACAGCACAATTAAAATTCAAGAACACATGTATGGCGTGGAACAGGCTGTAGCATAAATAAATCGAAACACAACGCCATCTACTGGATGGTTACCCAACCTGTGACGATAAATTAACACACCGCCATCTGTTAGAATCTTTTGGAATTTAAATTGTCCTATGACAAACGTTTAATTCGCAATAATAAATATTGAGGTCAATAATTGAGATAAAATCTATCCTATATTTTAAGTTGGACCAAATTACACACATTAAGCCAAATTTCATCAAAATTGGTTAAGTAGTTTCGGAGTTCATCCCGGACAAACATCGTGACACGAGATTTATATATATACTAGCTGACCCGGTCACGCGTTGCTGTGACTTAGTAATTATAGTTCGTTGGATTAATGTTATTCTAAACTTCCTAAAGTAAATTAATATTCACTAATAAAGACAAAACATTGTAGTCAATTTGGAAATTCAAATGTAATTGGTTAATAATTACGGAGAGTTGAAATTCAGGACAAATGATCATAAAAAAATTAATTTAGATTTTATTACAAATTACTTAATTGAAATTATATAAAAATTGATATTTATAAAAATAAATAAATAAATTTTTTTAATTTATTTATTTATATAAACTGATATTTCAGTTTTATAAATGAGGCCTATGAAGTTGATTTTTAAACATTTTTAACAATTATTTTCATTATTTTAAATTATTACAATTTATAATTTTAATTTATGTAAGCGCTAATTGGTGCACAATATTTTTAGTTAGCCTGTCTTTTGCTAATACAAATATATTTAATGGTTTCCCTACACGTGAGCAGGCGACATATAGTTGCCCATGGGAGAAACACGTATTTTCCAAATCCAAGCCGCAAACGGACATTGTTTGGCCTTGTGACTTATTTATTGTCATAGCGAAAGCCAAACGAATCGGAAATTGAAGCCTTTTAAATGGTATTGGATATTCTGACTGTATCATTGGAATACGTGGCAACAGGACGATTTCTCCTTTAAACATTCCAGTCAAAATAGTTGCTTCAAGAACATTTCCGGTGATCCTTTTGATCACCAAACGTGTACCGTTGCATAATCTAGGTGGATTCAAATTACGAAGAAGAATAATCGGTGAACCAATCATTAACCGGAGATTGTGTGTCAGCATTCCTGTTATATCCAAAGAATTTAAAAACTCATTTGGAAAATTTACGGCTTCATTTTCATCTACAATAGTATCTATTGATTTAAAAGACATCAGATCACCTGGCAACAACTGTCGTATCTGGAAGTTAATTTCGTTGACATCAACATTTTTTGCTGCCAAAATAGCACGATTACTGATCCAATTATGATCTAAGTACTTATTTGATAAATCCAGGAACACACGCTGAGTTAGTTCATTTTTGAGTGAACAACAGTGCAGAATTCGTCTGGCAATTTGATGTATTGTGTATTTCGATGCAGTTCTATTTCACCTCTTCCAATATCCAGCAATTTCTTACAAAATACTTGTGCCGATGGATCAACTGTACTCGCATGTTCATAGTCAATCAAAGTGTTTCGACATTCCGCCATAAAAACGATTGTTTTAAACATACGTTAATCTCATCGGCAAAAGTAGAGCGAGGAATCTCTGGTAATGTCTGTCGGAAGCCACCAGATTCTTGCATACGACGCTCAGCTGTCCTGATTCTTTGAACTTCCTTACTTGCCGCGATTTGTGTTGCTGATTGATGAGCTCTCTCGTCATGCGTCGTGCCTCTCTGCTACACGTATTGTCGAGGTTAGATTCTTTGGTGACATTTCACTGAAAAATATTTTGACTACAACAAAAAGTGCCTTTCTGAAAGCCTTAAAATAAGACACTATAATACAGTGGTGAAACCCGAATTTTTGGGTCCATTGAAAAATGCAGTAAAATGGAAGTTAAGAACTAATGAGGAAATATATAATAACATTGAAAAATAACAGAAAAAGAAGAATTATATTTTTTCGATACATTTATAGCATGGATGACACCAGGCTTTCAAGAGGTTTAGAAAGATGTGAAACGAAATAATACCAGTAAACTGAATGGAATGAAATTTTTTCGATAGCAGACTTTGAATATGGCAGGATTCAAAGGTAGAGAGGAGTGTAATAATGAAGGAGTACTGGGGAGGAAGAAAGAAAAAACAACAGGAGAGAAATTGAAATTGACACATGATCTCTAGCTGAACCAAAAGAAGAAGAAAAATGAAAAGCTAGCGAGAAATACTTACACGATTCGAATTTATTGTAACGTTTTCTTCAATGTTATATTCATGTGTGTAATTACTTTGTCGTTAGGTATAATGACACACAAACGATGAACAACAATACTATATAATTATAACACAATACACAGCACAATTAAATTTGAAGAAACTCGCACTCGTGGAATAGACTGTAGCATAAATAAATCGAAATACAACCCCATCTACTGGATGGTTCGATAAATTAACACACCGCCATCTGTTAGGAATAAACTGTAGCATAAATAAATTGAAACAGAACTTGATCTACTGGATGATTATCCAACCTAGTTAACCAAGTGTTGTATCGATAAGTTAACACATCGCCATCTGTTAGAAACTTATGGAACTATAATAATAATTTCGTGTGGTCGTAATGACCTGGTGACATTGTTTCTACTGGCTGGGCATTCTGCCCCTGTCGTAGCCGCCTTTACCTAGCCCGCCCATCCTGTCTGGTACAGGGGACCTACATTTTAACGTCGAATCCGAACCACAGTACCGTCCTGGCGTATTTCACCTTACACAGCACGCTGCACCGGAGATTAATGCCGGGTTAAGTGTCTATAAAAATTCCCGCTGAGACAGGGACTCGAACCGGGGACCTTTCCATTTCCAGTCACATGCCCTAACCACTAAGCCGGCAGACCGCTTATCTTTGGTGGCTTACAAATAATTACAAACCATTGTCCTATGACAAACATTTAATGAACATTTATTTCACAAATAATAAATATTGAGGTCTATAATCCATATAAAAACTATCCTATCTTTTAAGTTGGACTAAATTACACACAGAAAGCCAAATTTCATCTAAATCGGTTATGTAGTTTCGGAGTTCATCCCGGACGAACATCGTGACACGAGATTTTTATATATATAAAGATAAGATAACACCATTCATGATAAAAGTTTCGGATCCCAGAAATCAGTAGACAATGGATTCGAATCAACGTCCTATCATTTGAAATTCCCTAGTTTAACGATGTTGTAGAAGCTCTAAAACTATTCTTATGGCTGCTGATCTTAAGAAAATATCTACTGGTACTATCTTTAGTAGCGTTTACATCAGTTTTTAAGGACTACGAAAATACAGAGAATAGGTTGTGTCCTATCCTTTTTGTTGCCATTAGCAGTAAAGCACACTCTTTATGACGGCCGTATTACTGCGCTAAGAACAAGCTAGTTCTTACAGTAAATCGTGAAACACGCAGAAAATTTCTTCGTCGGATGTTTAGCTGTTATTGCGTCCTCTCGGCATTGAAACTTTGTATTTTCCTCGCGTAGAATTAAATTTGACTGTGTATAGAACACAAATTCGCCCTTCTGCTCCTTCAACGCTGAATATGCATGAGATGGAAAGTACATCTCTCCCTAGAACCGGCGTATGTGCCAACGTCGGAAGGGCGACATGAGAAATTAATAATGGCCCTTTGTTTCTGAAACAGACGCTGGTATATTGGTCAACCGCGTCATTCTGTTGTTCTGCTCGCTTTCAGCAACAAAGCAACCGGCTTAAAACAGCTTCAAGGATTACCACAATCGGCCTTGTCACTAAGAAATTAAATCTGATCATGTTGCGGTAAGTAACAGGCAATATTACGTTCCTTTTATGGTGTAATGCGGTTTATGGAAAACATGAATTAATTTACCAAGACTAAGGACACATCATAAATGGAATTAGCATGACTTATTTGAAAACCGTATTTGTGTTTTTCATATAACTAGCCTCATACAGGTAGTTTTAAAAAATGATAAATATATATTCATTAACTGAATACCATGAAAATAAAAAGTAAATAGAAAAATAAAAAATGACGTTTGTATGATTTTAATTATTGTGTTGCCATTCGGCAACCTCGATGAATACACTACAGCTTACAAACTAAGGAACATAAACGGTTGAAATAAACTATAGACATGATTTTAGGAAATATGATTTCGCAGTATATTATATTTACTCTGAAAATTTGATTTGACTTTATTCGTGAAAATTTCTGTTCAAAATAAAAAAGATTTACCGTAGGCGGATTTGTGTTAAGGAGTTAGTATGTGCACAGAAACTTCTGCATTGAAACTCACATCTTTCATTCCTTATATATAATAACACAGTAATCCTGTAATAAGAGACTGTAGTTAGTATAATTCGTATTCAATGGGATAATCAGTTGATTATTAATGTTAATATTTTTAGCCTTTTTTGGTCTGTATAAAGCAAGCAAAAATACTCACAAACATGACCCGTCAAAACAATATTTTAGTAGTTTTTCGCGCTTTGTATATATTTTAAAAAAATATCCTTAGCGTAATAAAGAAATCATCACTTAAGTCTGGAAAGTTTTATCCATCACACGCTGAGGTGACAAGAATTCGAATGCTTAAGCCAATGATATGGAATTTTAATCTTAATGTTGTGGCTATACTTACTTCATTTTTGGTTAGTGGTTAATTATTGTTATAATAATCATGGTCGTGTTTCCCACGTTACTTATGCCTGTAAAAAGTAGTTCGCAGATCGTTTACAGGAAACTGGTAATATCTCAGCAAACAAAGAATTATAAAATCTTATATCATTAAACGAGCAATTCTTGAATATAAATATATACACATTTTAGATCTCGGAAACGGCTCTAATGATTTGGATGAAATTTCATATTTATATAATATTTTGCTTTCTAAGTTTATATAAATAGTCGTCTTCCCTGCAAAAACGCAATTTTACAAAATACGAACTATTTTTGCTCTTGGTATCTCTAAAACAGCTCTAATGCCATCTCGTAGACGATTTAGTTACCAGAAAGCCTACTAATAATTTATCTTTGGTTTCAAGGAACTCTTATATTTAAACTAATATTTCTAACATATTAGCTGACTCAGGAGAATATTAGCACTACATGCTTAATTGCAAAACATTAAAAAAGAAGATATTTAAAAATTGGCTTTGTAAAAAGTGATTCTCCACTCTACAAAACTTCTTTGAAAATAATATTAGCAGTTATAATGGAATCATCGTTTACTTTTTGACCGCATATGTATTTAACACAAACATCAATAGTACTGAATTGTTACTAACATTCCATGAAGCTTAGTGGATTCGGAGTAAAGAAAACAGCTGCCACACCAAATTCTGACTAAAAAAACATCACAGACAGCTCAAGATGCATAGGCAGTAATGTGCGTAATCGTATGTTTTGGTGCTAATTACAACTTTGTTACATATTTTACGGCTTTCGGGTACACTTTTTCTTAAAGTGACAAGGAAGCAGCTAGCCGTATTTTCAACCCGATTTAACAGTTTTGTCTACTAGTAACTGGTTATCATTAAATACCACCAGTTTAATTGTAAAACATTTTATGTAAATAGGAAAGAAATATATTGAATATATAACAAATATGTAGTGCTCTGACAGCTAAAAATATAATTAGCAGGTAAAAAAGTTGTTTCTGCGCTAGGTCTCAAAAAATTCTGGCTGCGATCCCGAGTTCAAATCCCGGTTGGGGTGAGAATTATAAAACATTTTATGTAAATAGGAAAGAAATGAATTTATAACAAATATGGAGCACTCTGACAGCTCAATGTAATTAGTGGGGAAAAAAGTGATTTCTGCGCTAGGTCTAAAAAAATTCTGGCTACGATCCCGTGTTCAAATCCCGGTGGGGGCAAGAATTTTTAAGATTTGTATTTGATCACATGAACTACGCTGGGGTGTTCTTTGGTTAAGAATCTACGTTAAATTGTAGGTTCCAGAGGAAAGGAACTGGCCGTCCTACCTCTGATACAATGGCTTGGTATGCCTCATTCTGGAGGATCCAACCAACCCTCAGGTTAGGTTTTTATACTTTCTATATACTTAATCTGTTCACTCTAATACTAATATATGAACAATTCTTGTAAATAGATAAAATTAATTTATCACGAACATCTCTAAGGATTTTGATGAAATCTTGCGTACTGAACAGAAATCGAAAGATGCCGAAGATCGGTCACCCAGGTACTATATTTCTTAAGGTAGAAGAGCAGTTTCAGTTATTATCCTAAAACATTACCATTATATTATTGTGTAAAACATGTAATTTTTGAAAAGAACGTATATATATTTTGCCACTTATAGTCTCGATAAACATAGTAACAAACAAACAAAAAAGTATATATTCAAAATATTTCGTATTTTTTTTAGCTCCATTCGATACTCGCAGAAAAAGCTCAGAATTCATTCTCTTCTGTAACTATACCTTTAGAAAGTGAGGTGAAGCTTTTACTAAGGGGGTTTATATTTTTGACATTCCGGCTACTCAAGGAAAGATTATGGTTGCAATATAATATCTTTGTGGAGCTGTCAAAACCAAAATAACGAAATAAATTCAATGAAAGAAAGAAGATATTGTGGGATTTTCATTAATTATTGAAACGTTATGTACATTTAATAAAATGCCAGCAAGGCAAATTTAGTCAGAACTATAACAGTCGCAGTTTATAATTTAAATCTATCATTGTTATTAGAAAAGAGAATGTAGCTGTTAATCAACAATCTTTTGATACAAGGTGAATATAAAACAAAGCTTTTTTTTTTTTTTTTACAATGGATTTTACCATAATTTAACGTTGTAGAACTAGTTACCTTGAATTTAATGTTGTTTACAGAGATAACAATCATTTATAATCTAAGGCCTTTCTTCCCACAGAAATAATCTTCACTCTGGATGGGAGTATTCTTAATCGTCCACGAATTGTTACGTACAACGACGATAAACTGCAACTGGCCCAGAATAAAAATGACTGGCTTAAGAGTCGTATATCCATATACAGCAGTTGGTGGCCTTACTTTAATGCCAGAAGAACTCCGGTCATTTTTTCTAAATTTGCCTCCTATACGCTTGGATTTACTGCACCCATATTTCCTGCGAATTGTGTCTGCGGTTAGGTCGCATTTACTGTGAAACGCTGAGGCTATAACAGTCTGCCCCACATAAAAATCGCTCTGAACACGAACGGTTAGGGTTGGTGGTGTAAATCCTTATTCTTTCGGTAATAATATTTCCAACTTGCTTGTGGAACGATAGATAACTGAAAATTGGTACGGATAAAGATTATTTATACTCTAATGATCGCTTCCATTTAATTTTAAAATAGCTGCTGAGAGAATGGTATAAACATATGAGGTTAGGGTAATTCTTGGAAAAATACAGCCAAAAATATCCATATTATTTATTGGACTGACACCCAGCACGTCAAATATAATAACTGTGGTTGTTTCCAATCACCTTTCACATTATGAATGGTTTTCGTAAATATTATTGAGGGCGTGGATGACTGTGACGTTGCTAAATGCAGTCTGTTGTTTGTGTTGTGGAACGCAGTTGATGGAAAACGGTACTGGAGTATTCAGTCCTAGTCAATACACCTTGTGAATCACGAAATTTAACACTTAAATCTGAAGGACGAATTACAATTTATCGACTTTGTAATGACCTGTTTAAATACGCACTTTGGGCAGATATTGAGTAAATATTTTGATCCTGTTAGTTAGAAAGCAAAGAATTAGGGTGGTAAATGCAGTAGCAAAAGAGGTAAGGTTATTGTAGGAGTGCCTCAGAGTAGTGTATTGGAACTGATGCTGTTATTTATTCTAATTAATGATTGTATTGATGGGTTGAATTCAGAAGATTGTTTGCAGATGACATAACGTTATACAAAAGGATAAAAACAGGAGAGAACTGTGAACAGCTACAAGAAGATCTGAACAGAATATCTAGCTGGGTACATAAACATGGAATGAAAATAAATGCCAACAAGAGTCAGCTTATTAGGTACATGGAAAAAAAATTAAAAGATTTTTTATGATTATGGGGTGAGGAAGCAATTGCTTGTTGAAGATCTTAATTGTAAATATCTTGACATAACTTTTGATATTAACCTCACTGGGGCAGGAAACATTGAGCATGTGCTAGGAAGAGGTTTCAAAATCCTTCATTTGTTGGAGAGGTAGGTAAATTGGGTTACAATAGGTTGGTCAGACCACTGCTTGAATATGGTGACGTGGTGTGAGACCCATATTATTGGTTTCCAATTTAGCATTTGGAAGGGGTACAAAGGAGAGCAGCTAGATTTGCTTACGGAAATTCCTGCAAAACGCAAACAGTAACTGATATACTGAAAGAGCTTGGTTGGGAGTCACTGGAAGACAGAAAGCGCAAGAAGAGTGTATAAGTGGCTAGATAGATTGGAAGTAATACTTGGAACATAAAAAATGACCATAATCATAATCTGCCATTTGAATTCAGGTGAAAAGGAAAATTTTCCTTTTGGAGGTAAGGGAGTCAGAGACAGGAATAAGTTATGAAAGGAAATAATAGACAGTTTACCAAAAAGCCGTAGGAGTTTAAAGTGGCAATACGTAAAGGCTGATCGAAGGTAGATGGTGAAAATCATGACATGGGAAGGTAGGGGTGTAGAGAATTTCCACCGTAGCGTGTGTGCACCATCGCAATTGAAATAAAATTAAATTAAAAATTTAACCATAAATGGTCCCACCTGCTGGCCACTTACCGAATTATGATAATATGTTTACCGCCAGGGCTTGAATCAGATAGACCGTCCCGATTTCTAAGCACCAATCTTGGGAAAGATGTGGCTTTTTAATCTTGCAATGTACATCTTTAAGTAGTTTTATGTAAATATATGATGCCTAGTGTTTTGTACGAAATAGGAAGAACTTATTTAGATATGATAATTATAGTTGAGTATAATGTAACATAAAATATTAAAACAAACAGCACACTGATTCTGTGCTGCATTTTAAAGATTTGGATAGTCTTTCAAAATGCCTTGAGAGGGAAATATTTTTGGAAAGGTTTTCTTAGAAATAATTAAACTTGTGTGAACCAAATATAACGCTTCTTTTAATTTAAATTCCGTCTTCATAAATGAGATCTTCTTATGAACCCATTTTTTTTTAAATCTCTGCCACCAGTGATATGTATTTCACAGCAGAACTCAGTACAACTTTTATATTGGTGATATGGAGCACTGTTTATTTGTAGCTAGTGGATGTTGGTAACGATGATGCAAGTAATTAGAAACAGCGTCAACAGATGTATGCAGACATGCAAACCGACAAAACAGAAGATAATTAACAGTGTAATGGCTGAACGGGTACCCCGTTCAGATAACTGCGGCTGACGCTTTTGTTTGAAACAAAGCATTACGCTTAATTAGAAGCTTTCTATAGTATGCGCTGCTATTTGGCACTCTTTTTTAAATTTTGGCAGATATCTGATGCAGTGTTCCAACTGAGGATTATCGTGAATCGGGAATTATTACAGGAAATACTAAATTGTAAACGTGGAGTACATACACATGATGAAGTGAAAAGTGTGGTACAGCGCAATCCTGACCCCGGCAGTTACAGGTCAATATTTCTGATAACTGTACCCGGTAGAACTCTCAATATTTTGTATTATAAAAGTCATATTTTTCTTATTGAAACAAACCTCTCGCTTAAAACTAGCACTCTCTTAGTGAATAATTGAATTTTTACTGTCCTAAGAAGTAATGGAAGTTTTAAACTTGGATTTTAGGTTCCAAAAGAGGTAGAATGATAAATCGAAACAAGTTTCTGGAAATGAATCGAGTAACTGAAGCTCCAGTACCTGTGTGAGAACTCGTTAGAGTTTTCTCAGTCGATGACATAAAAGCTGTCGATAACATAAATTCGTGGGAACGTATGTTAACGTCTGAGGTAACCTAAATTTTGTGTCGATTTCCACAAATGGATGCATTACAAGCAATCTACTTTCTAGTGTTTTTCTATGGCCCCTAGTGAGTCAATCTGAATGCCAAAGCCAAAGCCCAGCATTTTATTAAAATTCGAACAGGGCTTTATATTGATGCTGTCGATGACGGACTAAAGTAAGAGATGAAATTTTGATAAGTGTGGTGCATAAAAAAAGACGTTTTCCTGGAGTACCATTCGCCCTTCCCGGCCATTCTGGCAGTTCGAGTTAAATGTTCCGTCAAGTAAAACAGTAGTAAATGACAGTAAAGATTAATACAAATGTTAAGCAAAACCACCAACCCACTAAGCTGGACTCTAACTGGCGACTTCTTTGAACTTGAACCGCTGCTGTCATGTCTGGTCTATGTGAATTCCTGTAAGCAGGAAGGCCAATGGATTTGCTGCGTTTAATGTCACCATCTCCTCAGAGTCACTAATGATAGCACTGTAGTGGTGGAATATGATACGTATTACAGTGGTACGAGAGAAAATATTAAATTTTTCATAAAGAGCGACGAGGTTTTTGTAAATACCCGCTGCAACGGATACGTCAATGTGTAAAAAAAAAAAAGCAGCTGGAAATGTAACGTGAAATCAGATATTAAAAAAAGGGGGTCACATTTGGATACGTTATTTCTGACACAGCACACAGCAAAATCAATTAAGTATTCAGATACAACAATTTATCTGCAACGACTGTTCTTGGACTGGAAATATTGACAGCATAGAAACCTACAGTATGCTCTGCTTCTTCTGTCACAAGCGTATACACCGCAAATTGAAAAAGTCAAAGGAGGCTGTTATTCCACTGGCTGGATAGTGTTCTTGCACATAAGAAGCTTTCTGTAAGATGCTAACAGAAGCAGTCAGGTTGCTGAGATATACCATGTGTTTTGTGACTGGAAAATTGAGTTGAAAAGAAATTGTAAGGGAGATGCTAAGAACTTATACGTGGAGGCAGCTTCTAATAAATTCTGTGGCATAAATCATATATGATGATTATAAAAACGTTTTGTTTCTGCCAATATTATATCCTGGTGTCATAAAAGGAACTTCTTTTCATTGGCTTTTTAATGTTTCGTAGTCCATACGTCAAAAACGGAAGCCTTACCTTTACGTTATGTACGACCATTTGTATGTTTCATACACGCAATTCCACTACCTTGGTCTCGATTGTGATGAAATTTTACAGGAAGATATGTGTTTATTGACCACAAAACATATCTGTTGACAAATACTAAACAAAGTATGGTATCTTTGAGAATAGGCACTAAAAAATAAAATCCAGGTTTTTTGTAACATTTTCATTTAGTCGTTTATCTGAAAGATGAGGACCTATAAAGTTCTCAACAAAGTTTTAAACTAACGTCTTTAAATATGATGGCATTTTAAAAAAAAACTTCCAGCCTATCAATGATACGGTCACGTTATTTATTACAAACAAAAAACTTCGAAATTTTCCCTCATTTGATCTTTAGACAAATATTAAAAAGCAGTTATCATAGGGAACCTCCCCAGTTATATGTTACGGGATGAGAAACTACTGATCCCCACGGTTTGTGCGCTCAACATGCATCTTTCTGATTTCTTTCTCAGTCGGCTAACATCTGGGTTTCCAACAATTTCCCTTACTCTCTTATTGCGAATGCCAGGACCATATCAGGAAGACTGCCTTGGCTGGGTTTTTGATCCTTCTCACGAAAGTAATCCGTACCTACAATTCGAAAACCACTCACCAAACACCCACTTGAGGGTGACAAGCAGAATACGCTAGTATGCATGGTTTTTTACTCAGCGATCTTCCAGAACAACGACGGTAACTATACTGAAAATGCTTTGTCACCGGGTTGTCCAGCAGCGCTGCCATTTCTACGGATTTAATGGTAGATCTACGGATTTTTATGGAAAGTTAGGATTTTCGGTTTTTGTTAAAATATCTACGGATTTCTGATACTTTTATCATTTGTCGATATTTCCTTATATTGGTGTTTTGTTAGACTTTGAGCGTATTGTGTTAATGCATTACAGAATTGTCAGTAAGTGTGAATCGTTTCCTTGCAACCGCTCGTGTGAACTAACGATTGAAATAAATCTCAAATTTTTTTTGGTTGAAGATTTTGTAGATCTCAAAAGACTGTAATACAAAAATACCGACTCAATCTTTATACACGGTGACATCCTATCTGGCACGGCTTTCAAAGAAGTGGCTTCCGAGAAAGCTTAACCAATATCCGAGAATTAAAGGGGTCGCAGTTTTTAACATTTCCTATTACAAAAGATATGCTAAATTTAATGTTAAAAAAAATGTATGGTCACTAAAAAAAGAGAGAGAGAGAGAGTAGGTTAGCAGCAGCGGTGACAAAAGTGACGATGTATAAAACATGTTCAGTGATATTTCTTACTTTCAATGAAGAATATTATTTTTGAAATTTTAAAGACCTGTAAATAAAAAGTATTCTTAATTTTGACTCTATCTTCGATATTTATTATTTCAGTCTTTCAGTTAGCAAGTTTCCGGATTTTTGTACCCAATTAACTGAAATTTTAGCAGCCATCTACGGATATTCAAAGCCAAGTCCGGTTTCTGCTCAAAACATAGTTGTTAAAAAATTGAATTACCAATATGCGTTGATTATAGGACGTCCTCAGAATTTGCCTCGAAGTGTGTGCCTGCAGCATATTTCTGTAGACTGCTCATATTCTTAAATTTCAAACTTTTTAATTTATGTAACCTTTTCTAGATAGCTCTAGCATTCTGGATACATGTTATTTGTCATGGATCGAAGGCAAGTATGCGAAATCAGACACCTCATACAACAAGTAGGTTGAGTGTGCTTATTGGGGACTAACATTTTATGTGTGCATCAGAATTGAAATGTTGTTTATGAGGCTATTTTCTGCATAGAAATGTAGAAAAACAATTTTATTGAATAGCCTGGATGTATTAGTCGATCTCACCACGTCGGTAATGTTTGTTTGTACACTTCTGTTGACTGCTGTGTTCATTTTTTTATTACTGTATTTATGAGAAAAATAAATGTCTTGAAAGGATTACACTATTTGCTTAACGTGTTTTCTATAAACAAAAAAAATGGAAATTGGTATTTGAATGGTGTGAATAAGAAACGCGTCCCTTTCTTCGAAATATCTTTCTATAGAGCTACGTATCATGTTAAACATGTTAATTTCAGAAAAATAACAGACATTATTTGATTGGTGGTCATCTGAAACATGAGAAAAGCTGTATAATTTACTACTCTATCGAACGAAATATCTTTCATCATCGAAACTGGAAATATTTGAAAAATCAAAATGAAACCCTTTTTCTGGTTCTAACCATACTGCTTCGTTTTTATGTATAAGTTCAAATTTACGAAAAGCCAAGTATTTTGAATACGTAAAATTCTTTCTGCCAGATATTTGTTCCATACATTTGACTTTTATTTCATGTTTCTTATAATAACTGAAGTAATGTAAGTTTGTCTAGTAAGACTAATGATATTTTTTTTGCTAAAAATCATCCCACAGCATGTTTAACAATAATAGTTCAGTTTAACAGTACACTTTAAAAACTTGAACTAAATTTCACAAAGCAGGTAGGTACTATTTGATTATATTTCATGGTAAAGTTTGCATATATTTTACAAGTGACTTCTAGATAAATAACAGATATCTCGTCCCTTAACTTATATAACGTCAATCGTTTTTCTAGTGCGCTATTAAGGGGTCCTCCGACCGCAGCCATGAAAATATGCTATGCTGAAAATACAGTTTTTAACTATTGAGCTAAAGATCCTGGAACGAAAACTTTTTGCACATTTTCATTTTCTGAACTATCAACAATTTTAATCACAAATAACTGAAAAGACAATTTTTTTTATTATTTTATGACTACGCCTCGTCGACGTCGAGGTCATTAGAGGCGAAATGGGACTAGGGACAAGAAACGGGAAGGAATTCGGCCATGGCCTTTTGAAGGAAGCAGCATTAACCTGGAGTGATTTAAGGAAACCATGGAAAACCAAAACTCGATACCCAGACGGGGATTCGAACCGCCGTCCCCCTGAATGCGAGGCCAGAGTGTTAACCACTCAACCACCACGCAACGTGGAAAAACAGTATTTTAAATTTTGTCAACTCTTCTTACAAAACTTTCACAAGACATCCTCCTCCTAGTTTTTCAGCCTTTACATTAAATTTCTGCATTATTTATTTATAGTTTGTATAAAAATAAAATTGTTATTTTGAAGGTAGAAAATAAAGTTACAAGAATTAATTAGCTATGGTAGTGCTAAATGTCTTACCATTGTCACTGATGGATGAAAAGTTTTTTTTTTTTTTTTTTTTTTTTTTTTTTTTTTTGTACAATAATGTTTCAAGGCCCAAAAATAACTTTTTTGAGGCTCCTGATGATAATAAGATTTTTTTTCTTTAGCAGAGTTAAAGTGTTACAGAATGAATTATTTGCAACAATTCCTGGATCGAAGAGACACACAATACAAGAAAATATGGTACAAAAAACAAACATAGGAAAATAAAAATAGAAAAGCGTCTGAAGTGGAATGTATGTAAAGTGATAAAGGAATTTCAGCAGACGGCAGGAATGAAGAAAGCAACACATATACTAAGCAAAAGAACCACTTTCAAAAAGAGGAATCTTTTAAGTTGATACGTTGACGTAGGTGTCGAATGGTTTGACTTCTTCTTCCAAATTTTCTCTTAGGAAGCAACCTCCATTTTACCAAAGTTTTGATACAAATTAAACTACATCTTGTAATAATGTGTGATGTAAACTACTTCATAAGGGGAGACGTTAGTTGGTAGTTCACACCAATGTCGCGCTTGACTGGTTCAGTTGTTACCTGGAAGAAAGAGTGGCAATGGGAGATGTGGTGTGACGCAATGTGTACCCCACTTATCATAATATTTCATTTGAAAGGAAATACGCAGCACTCCCAGTGTTAGAATCCAAGGGCGAGACTTCAACAGAGAAGCGATCTTGGGGCGTATGACATATGAATGAAGTGTTGAAAGTTTCCTCCAGTAATAGAAATTGTTAATAAAATGTTGCTAAATTATATATTAAAAAAATCTGTTGCATATGGTAGCAACCCGATAGAGTGGGAGAGGAGAGGCACCACTGATTGGCTGATGCAGATTCCAAGGCGTTTTCTGGGCATATCACGGGGTTTGCTCCGTGACCTGGCTTGGAAGGGACGGGATCATTCGCGGCTGTCTCCGGGAACTGCGGCTAATAGCGCGCCGCGGACCATCCTAAGTTTTCGTACTACACTGAACAGCCGTAGAAACTGTTATAGGCATGCGTATGCAAACAAAGAGATATGTAAACACTTAGAGAACGCCGCTGCGGTCGGCAGCGAATATGTAAGACAACAGGTGTCTAGTGCAGGCGTTAGATCGGTTACCGCTGCTACAAAGGCAGGTTATCCCGATTTAAGTGAATTTGAACGTGGTGTTATAGTCGACGCATGAGAGACGGGACACAACATCTCCGAGATAGCAATGAGGTGGGATTTTGGCCGTAAGACCATTTCACGAGTGCACCGTGAATAATCGAGAATCTGGTAAAACATCAAATCTCCGACATCGCTGCGGCCCGAAAAGGATCCTGCAAGAACGGGACCAACGACGACTGAAGAGAATCGTTCAACGTGACAGAAATGCAACCCTTCCGCAAATTTCACGGATTTCAATGCTGGGCCATTAACAAGTGTCAGCGTGAGAACCATACAACGAAACATCATCGATATGGGCTTTCGGAGCGAAAGGCCGACTAGTGTACCCTTGCTGAGTGCACGAAACAAAGCTTTATGCCTCACCTGGGACCGTCAACACCGACATTGGACTGTTGATGATTGAAACATGTTGCCTGGTCCGATGAGTCTCGTTTCAATTGTATCGAGTGGATGGACGTGTACGGGTACGGAGACAATCTCATGAATTCATGGACCCTGCATGTCAGCAGGGGACTGTCCAAGTTGGTGGAGGTTCTGTAATGGTTGTGGAGCCTGTGCAGTTGGAAGTGACATGGGACCCCTGGTAAGTCTAATACGACTGTGAACAGTTGACACGTTCATACGCTTTTCTGGCTGATCACCTGCATCCATTTATGTCCATTGTGCATTCCGACAGACTTGGGCAATTCCAGCAGGACAATGCGACACCCCACACGTCCAGAATTGCTACAGCGTGGCTCCAGGAACAAACACTCTTCTGAGTTTAAACAGCTCCACTGGCCAACAAACTCCTCATACATGAACATAATGGGATGCCTTGCACGTGCCGTTCAGAAGAGATCTCCACCTCATACGGATCTCCTACTCTTACGGATTTATGGACAGCCCTGCAGGATGCATGGTGTCAATTCCCTCCAGAACTACTTCAGACATTATTCGATTCCATGCCACGACCTTTTGTGGCCACTTCTGCGTGACTCACGGGGGCCCTATACGATAGTAGGCAGGTGTACCAGTTTATTTGGCTCTTCAGTATACGTGAAAGTCGTTTTGTGAATTGAGTATATTTTTGTGAGATAGACATCTGGTACTACATAGCTTGATTATCAGAGTCCGATGTCTCCAAGTGACTGGTGTACTGCAGATATACACAGTAATTCACATCTAATCATTTTTCATACCGCGTTTGCCTGTACGCCACTCGATCGCCCAGCAACGATCTATGCAAAGCAATTTGCATGATAAAGAGACATGATCTATCGAAGCCTGGACCCTGAATTTATGTTGCGTGCAGTATAATTATCCTTTTTGATGAGTAGTACGGAATTAACTGGTGCCCCAGTTTTTAAAGCAGATTAAGATGAAATGTGTTTTAGAGTTTATTCCGTATGTATAATTGTTTCATTTCTTGGTCATTGTCAAGTAACATAGTGAACTTTAATTGTTAATTCAGTATTTTAGTGACGATATTTCTGATTAATTTGCTAGACTATTATATGTGCTGTAATGAGTTGACCAAGTAATGTAAGGTGTTGGTGTTTGCTTGGTTGTTTATTTTGTTTATTTTGACTGAAGTTGCAGTAAATGTAATATGTCCGTGGTCAATTAAATGTCAATTCTTGAATGGATGGCCAGGCTAAGGCATTCCTAGATTATAAATATAATTCTGAAATATACAATCAGCCTATAAATCAAATATTAAATTAACTGAACTTAAAATTAACTTTAATTAGCAAAAACAATTAATGCAATTAATCCCTGAAAGTACGGTAACACCTCGGATGGAAAAATCACATATAAAAAAAGGAACATTTTTGGTTATAGTTTTATAGCGTCCAAGTGGTGCTGCCCACAAAAAACGTAATGTTTTACTAGACAAGTCAAAATTTGTTTTTTTTTCAGATTTTTTAATGGTGGGCGATGCAGTCCACCCTCATTTAGTATTCAAGTCTAATCTCTTCATTTCCACGTAACCATTAAAATATACGCCATAAATTATCTGACTCAAACTATATTCATTAACTTCCTTCACAACTGTATTGTTTTGTTCCTTTCACTAACATACTAAACACTGCGAAATGGCATAAATTTGATGCACTATCTTATGCCTTCTAAATTCTTCCACAAATTTTTCCTCCATCGTTTATTTTAAAACCAATTTGAGTTCTTATCTGTTACTTGAATTTCAATGTCCTTTTGTTGCACAGCATTTCAAATTATTTTTTTTTTTTCCAAAGATTTTCGAAACAAAAAATATTTTTCTGTAGAGTAGTTTCACTTAATGAGATACTTCTTACCATAGATCTCTGTAAAAGGAATAGAACGTATTTATTTTATTGCTTTTATTAATTTCTCAAACTATTGCAATGGATAGTACTTGTTGTATGTTTGGCAAAATGGGATATTTCCATATAAGCTACTTCTATAATTTTTGTTTTCGAGTTCTGAATATTCGCGAGGATTGTCTCTGGTCGTAATCTCGCAGCCTCCCAGATTTGGACGACCGGTTGTGCCGCCCGGTCTCTCCGCCCGCCCCGCATTCGCTGCGCCCTTCCGCACCGCCGCCCCCGCGCAGCCGCCCCATAAATCCAGCGGGGGAAGAAGGAGCCGGCCTGAATGGCCTCGCGGAGAGAGCGGGCGCGTCTCCTGACGTCGCGCTGACAAATTGAGTCGCAGCGCCCGCGGCGGAGCACCGCGCACGCCGCTCCTATTTGCATAACTCTGCATCATCACCGATCAGGCTAATGACGTAGCCACTGGGGTACATTAACACAGCATTTACAAAGTATATTGCTTCTCAGTGCCATGCCTCTCAGTAGGCAGTGAAAATCGCTAAGTTTAACAGATACAACTGTAGCGTAAAACTTGTACCCCCTCCAGGTATGAATTAAATTACATTTTAATTTTATTATTTTATCAACAAAAATATTATTATTGAATGAAATTTCTGAGAAGGGGAATTGGATATTACTTTATGTGTTGGCAACACCGTATCACGTGCCATTGACATTTATTACAAATTTACTTTTAAACTACAATTAAACAATCATTTTGTAATACCATAGATTCAATATTATCTATCAGTTATCAGGGGTTTTGTTATATGTCCGTTCACTATGCTCAACGAGGCGACGAGATTCTCTAGGGTGACACTGGGTTTATCAATACGACAACTCTTTGCGGTGATTATCAACATCTCTGTGCAGTTACCATTTTGAAAAAGGCGCCAAGTCTGCTTCCAGTAGTCTTCCCAGGCGATGATCCAGCTGCTGGCCGTCGGACAGCGTCATCCACTCTGATGACGACATATAACATAGAGCACCATCACAGACCGTGCTAACGTTAGTCGCCGCACATCATGTCCTGTACGCACATCATGTCCACAACCACTCAGCTGGCCGTCTACTGTGCTCCCACTCACCCTATCGGTTCCTGGGCTACCTGCCTCAAGGGCGTACCGCGAGCTAAGAGCACAGCATATCGCAAATATTTTCGTGTAGTGTAGCGATACAGTACACAACCTATAAAACAATCGTGCTCAGGCAGTCGTCTCAATACCTGGAACACACGATCAAGTCTTCTCAGTGATCCCGTACGTGGGTGAGCGCTGAGCAGGCGCTCCTGACACGCTGGGTTTTCAATGGTTACCCCCAATCACTCCAAGCGAATGCCATGATGGTTCCTTCAAAAGGCGATTACCGAAATCCTTCCCGTTCCATGCCTCAGTCCTTTCCCGCCTATAATGACCTCTACGTCGACGAGGACTAAGGCCAAAAAGAAAGGTTCGTTCAAAAGTTCATGACCGAATTCCTTCCAATTGCTTTCTTCCAATGTCATGTCCTCGAGCGCAGTTTTTGAAGTATAGGATTGTATTCTGTATATACAGGCGATACACAATAATAAAACCAAACGTTTTTGATGAAGATATGTCTGTTTATTGTTTATGTGATGATGGTCTCAGTTAACATTAAGATATTTGTTTATTTTGTTGAAAATCAGATCGAAAGTGAATCCTAACGATCTTCTTGGTGTTATGAGGAGTGTCAACGTTGAAAACTGTCGGTCCCAACACTATTGAAATGGGGTATTGAATAGACGAATTTGTAATGGAATAGATACAGAGGTCTATTTATTTTGTAGTTGCAATCAGAACAGTTTATACAATAAATCATTAATAAAATAATGAAAAAATTAATAAATGGTGAATGGAGAAAATTAATTTGCACCAAGAGAAATGTTTGTGAATTCTTGAATTCCCATATGCATTGTGCTTAATCTATACTATCTCGTTATTTCCGAGATTGTTCAGCTATTACAGCATTTAAAAAATAATGTCTTTGTCAGATTTCCTTTTTTCAATCTTCTTTACTTTTCAAAACTTCTTTCAAAACAATATTATTAGTTAATATGTGATCATCTCATCGTTGACTTCTTGACCGTTTGTCTCTTTAACACAAAAAAGTATTAATGGATCTACAAACTTGCGATAAAGCCACTTACTGGTGTCCACACGAAAAACCAGGTTCTCATGGTTACAATACTGCCTTTTGAAACGACTTACCTTGAGATTTATTAATTTTAATAACAAATGTTAGTTCTTTTGGGAATTGTTTTCTTATCATTTGGAAAGGCACGGTTGATCAGAAGATGTGTGGTTACTGCGAGGTATGAGCATAGTTTTACCGGCCGTCAAGAATTTAGTACTGATGATATATTCGTCTAATCGAATTATCACAAATCTTGCACCATTAATTAATCTATGATTAGTATTAAGATTTGTTTGTAAAAGGTCAGGTGTGCACTACACACGTGAATCGGCTATACGGTGGCAGGGGCCGTGTGGAATGCACTGGGTGGTTTTTTAGGCTGAGGGAGGAAGACCCGAAACATGAAATACAGTTGCGGGCAACCCAATCAGATACAACACCGGAATGTAGGAGGAACGTAAAACAGTCACAACAGTTAAAAGTACTCGTAATTAACTGTAGAAGCGTTTGTAACAAACAACCAGAACTTGAAAGCATTATTTGTAGCACAGAAGCGGATATCATTATCGGTACAGAAAGTTGGCTAAAACCGGAAATAAGTTCCGCCGAAACTTTTAAAGACAGCATGAACGTTTTTCGTAAAGACAGATTACATTCTCATGGAGGTGGGGTATTTATAGCTGTGAGTAAATTCCTCCCATGTAATGAAATAGAAGTCGATACTATCTGTGAAATTATATGGATTAAACTCAATGTTGCTGGGTCAAAACTCGTCATAGGCGCCTTCTACCGTCCACCCGATTCTGACATAGCTATCGCCGAGGAATTAAGAAGTAATGTTAACAGTATAGCTAGCCGTTTTCAGGATCATGCTATGATTCTGGGAGGCGACTTCAATCTGCCTTATATCGACTGGCGAATTATGTTCACATTACTGGTAGCAGGGATAAGGCAGCTTCTGAAGTAATTCTCGATTTATTCTCATAATCATCTCGAGCAGCTAGTTAATGAACCTACGCGGTGTCATAACGGTAGCGAAAACATTTTAGATTGCTAGTTACTAACAGGCCAGAATTATTCACCGACATTTCAACGACCACTGGAATAAGCGATCACAAAGCGGTAATTGCGACTATCAAATTAATGACCAAGCGAAAAAGGGGAAATGGACGGATTGTATACAGATTCAGTAAGGCCTCAAAGGAGTGTTTTAGAAACCTACCTGAGGAATAATTACCATAACTTTAAGTAACAAAGGACACCGTTGAAGAGATGTGGCATCGATTTATACATATAATCAAGGAAGGTATGGAAGTACATATACCGAAAGCGGAAAATAAATGGGGAGAATGATCACCGTGGTACACATGCGAAGTCAAAAGATTACTCAAAAAACAAAGAAGGATACACGCACGCTACAGAAGGAAGGGGTGTCGCAGCGATTTAGAAACCATGGCTGAGTTAAGACTACGTGTGAAGAATGTTATGCGTGAGGCCTTCAACGATTTTCATTCAAACACTCTCTCTAAGAGTCTCGCAGAAAACCAAAAGAAATTTTGGTCGTATGTTCGTAAAGTCAGTTGTACCAACAGCAATATTCCAGCACTAGTTCGCGAAGGGTCCGAGGTTATTGAAAGCCGCGATAAAGCTAATGTACTAAATACTGTATTCAAAAATTCATTTACTGACGAAAATAAGGATAGCATTCCCGTTTTCCCACGTCGTGTCGAGTTGGAGATGGAATCATTACGAATAGATACTGCAGGTATCATAAAGCAATTAGAGCTCCTAAAGTGGGGAAAAAGCACCTGGCCCGGATGGTATTCCAGTAAGAGTATTTTCAGAGTATGCGGCGGAAATCGGGCCATTTCTGTCTGATATATTCAGTAAATCCCTAGAAGAGCGAAAAGTACCTTCAGACTGGAAAATAGCGCAAGTAACTCCGATTTTCAAGAAAGGTGATCGCAGCGATGCTGGAAACTATCGTCCCATATCTATAACATCTGTTTGTAGTAGAGTTATGGAGCATATTATATGCTCGAACATTATGAATTTCCTAGATGAAAATAATTTGCTTACAACAAATCAACACGGATTTCGGAAGAAAAGATCATGTGAAACACAGCTGGCCCTATTTACACACGATGTAATGAAAGTTATTGATTCAGGTTCACAAGTAGATGCAATTTTTTTAGATTTTGAGAAAGCCTTTGACTCTGTGCCACACAACCGCCTTTTAGCGAAACTACGAGCGTACGGTATATCGGATCAGCTTTGCGAATGGATAAAGGATTTTCTAACTGGTCGATCGCAGTATGTCGTTGTTGAAGGAGAAAGTTCTTCTAATCTAGATGTCACATCGGGTGTACCTCAAGGAAGTGTAATAGGACCACTTCTTTTTTTAATTTTATAAACGATCTCGGAGAGAAAGTGAAAAGCCTTTTTAGATTGTTTGCTGATGATGCGGTTATTTATAGGGAAGTAAGGAATTTGGCCGATTGTTTAGCAATTCAGCGTGATCTGGATGTTATTTTGGCTTGGTGCGCTGAGTGGCAACTCACACTAAATTGTAAAAAGTGTAAGACAATGAGCATAACTAACAAAAAGAATCCAATTGTTCAGAAATACGAGGTAAACAGTTCAGTTATTGATGTGGTCGATTCTATGAAATATTTGGCAGTAACAGTACAAAGGAACATGAAATGGGACTTACATATTAATACGTTGGTAGGTAGAGCTAATTCTAGGCTGCGGTTCCTAGGTCGAATTTGAAAAATTGTAATGAACAAACAAAGGAGATAGCGTACAAATCTCTTGTACGTCCACATTTGGACTATTGTTGTGCCATTTGGGATCCGTTTCGTAAGGGGCTGATTGAGAGTACAGAGAAAGTACAGAGAAGAGCCGCTCGATTCGTGACCGCTTGCTACAGTCCTTATGAAAGCGTTACGGAACTGATTAGTAAACTAGGCTGGGAGTCTCTGGTAGAGAGACGACGCACGTTTCGTATAAACTTATTGGTAAACATGCGTACTCCCACTTTCACTTACGAGTGTAGTGAAATACTTCGTCCACCAACCTATTTGGGTCGGCATGACAGGAAAGATAAAATTAGAGAAATAAGGTGCCGCACTGATTCTTATATGAATTCCTTTTTTCCTCGTACCATTAGGGATTGGAATGCACAACAAAGAGATTAGGTTTGGTGCTGAGCACCCTCTGCCACCCACAGTTTTGTGATTTGCAGAGTATATATGTAGATGTAGATAATAACGTTCGGGCTTTAAAATTTGGGTTTTTGATTGTTTTCCCAAATCACTCAAGGCGAATGCCGGGATGCTTTCTTCAAAATGCTATGACCGAATTCCTTCCCGTTAATTGTACATAGTCCTTTCCCTCTCTAATGATCTCGACGTCGACGAGGCATAAAGCCATAAGAAAACAAACATAATAATAATTTAATTATGGCTCTGGCGAATTGGATTAATTTTCATATATTGATAACGTTTTGCTTTTAAAGTTTGTAACCCCCAGGCACTATTACTAAATTATCATTTCTGAGATAATATTTTCATCGTATTTTAAAGTCTAACTACCGTGAAGACTTCCCGAAAAGAGTGACGTTCAATAATACTGTACACTGCAATCTCATGGCACAAATGTTCCAAAATTCTATTAAGCTCAACGTCTTACTAGTAAAAAAAAAAATAAAATGTTAGAATGTGTATCAAACCAATAATAATTCACAATAAATAATTTAAATATGACAGTTTACGTACAAGAAATAAAGCCGTAATATTTTAGTTTGTTAAAAAAATGCAAATAACATTGCTCCAAGAACATTATGAACTCAACTCTGAGATCTGCTAATTTACATCAGTCTGTCGAATGTAAGAAAGAGTGCTACCCAGAAATAAAATCGGTCACAGCATTGCAGTTAATACATTTTATTAAGCCTAGAAGTCAGATAGAACTTGAGGTCTTCAGAGGCATAGTAAGGATAACTAATTCGGATACGGTCCTTTTGAAAGAACCATTTCGTTTCTGAAGATCATGGAAAACTGAAATCTGGATCGACGTACAGCGGATTGATCTGCGCCATCACGAACGGCAGATCCGAACTAGGTAGTGCAGTTAAGGTGGTTATAAGTTTTATGATATCGCAGATTATCGTCGCAAGTTCAATCGAGGGCATGGTAACCACAGTTTCAATAGAAGTTTTAAGAGAATCATTAGTGTGAATACAATGGGGGGCTTACGTGAGCAATTCCCCGCATACGGACTGAAATGCTTCGGAAGATGAGTAAGAGACGCTGTGGATAAAACATACTGTCTTGTCTTAGCATGTCTAACGTAAGAAAATGTTTCTATTTCTTCTCCTCCGTCACAGCTGTGATGCTCACTTCTGTAGAAGGGTTATTGCTTTTACTGACTATGCATTCAGTTCGAAGAAATAGCCCTCCTATCAATACGTATGAGGTTACTATAGCTATTGCTGTTCAAAACTGTTACTTTGCGTTAAGGTTTTATCTTTGGGCGCAGTAAGTGCTGGCGCCTTCTCCATATCGTTCCTCTGGGCGTCTTATCTTAGCAGAAACAACCCTGCCTCAGGGAGTAAATTCTCCAGTGTCCTCTAAAGGGCTGACGAGTGGAATTGTGGTGGGAGGACAAGCTGGATGGGCGTGGTGGGGGTACACAAACATAGTACCAGCTGGCACAGCACTGGATAAAACTGTCATAGAAGGAGCGAGCGCTGAAAATAATACTTTATGCCTGCGTTACGTCTCCCGTCTCAGTCTTGTTGGAGCCATCCAGTACCATTGTGCTACCTGCCCAAGGGCACACTTCTCCCGTGGTCTCTCTTGGGAAGCCACTATCATTGCGGAGGGTGGGCAGAATTTGATGGCGGAGACACACATGTACTAGAGTCCCGTAATACCCGCTGCCTTTCCCGGCTTACTGTCACCTGAGACTTCTTCAAATAGTTTTAAGACATTTATACTAAAAGCCTCTCCAGAGAAATATTTTGATATTTCTTTTGCAACTCTTCTAATAATTCAGTTATATCGTTTTCTATTGATTCCAGGTATTTAAAAAAAAAGGTTTTTAATGTCTTAATTACATAACTGAATCATTTTATAACTTTTATTAAGTTTTCATTGCTTACCTATTAAAATAATCGATTACATTATTATCTCTGATACTTGAGCCATAAACGTTTAATTTTTCTTGTGTTGCTACTTTATTGTAGGTTATGTTTCAATAACAAACTTACTATTTGTATAGAGTATGAACATCAATATTGTACAAAATTAAGCTTTCTGCAGTTTGCCGGTAATATCCCGGCGTTTAGTCAAGGGAGAAAATCTTTGGGGTCATAACATCAGTCACGGTCACGTTCTTAAAATTAACACTTCTGTCGAAATCATAATACATTTAAAACGAAATTTTTCTCAGCCGAAAAGAATCTAAATATAAGTGAGCAGATAAAATTTAGTCTATACAACGATCAAAAGTATATATAATAAGTAATATGATTACAGGGTGTAATTAAATACAACCACATAAAAGAAATAAAAAATACTACTATCACTCTTTATGCCTAAGAAAATATTTTCTTCGCCATACAAAACACGATTATTCCTTCTGGTAGTAACTTCTTAAAGTTCGCAATCCTTGAATTAAAAACATTAATCTTAAATCCTTTTTGGAGCTATAAGAGACTGAAAGTTTCGGAAGTGCAACAAAATTATTTTTACCTGATGTCAGAATTCTTTGAAACAACCAGTTTGACATTTTAAAATTTCCAAAGTTGTGATTAGATTGAAATATGCAATCTGACGATTGAATGTTACAACATATTGTGCATGATTTGGCAAACACACCAGTTGTAAATCGCATTATGTTAGACAAGTTTTCAGCTGAATTTAGTTTTATTTAGAAATATTCCGAATATGATTATTTGTTAAACGGAGTATTTGTTTAAAAGTAAGTTACTAATTACTAGAATATTGTGTGCGCTATGTCATACAAAGAACAATCTTGTTTTATTACAAAACTAGGCAACTTTTCACCTGCAGCTGAACATTAATAACTAACAAAACACTGAGAATATAAATTACGAACAGTTTTAAATATATTAGCATTTGTTCCCATTTAGCTTGAAGAAATATTGAAATATATAAAACAGTTTACTGTTTTAAGAACTAAATATTCTTCAGTTTAAATACTGAAGTGGGAAGCTTCTTTACAGGTGTTTAATTGGGTTTACTTATTGTTGTCAATTAAAGTTTTGATTTTGAATAATTTTATATTTTATTTTGATGAGTATGGCGATTATCAAGATATTTATGTAAGTTAAGCCCATCATAACTTGACATTTATTGATAAATTTGCATTCAAATGACCCCGGACGTTGTATATTTACTGTTAATCAAATAAAGAATCAAAAATAGTTCGCAAACAAACACCAACGCCCTACATTACTGGGTCGAGTCTTTATAGCACAAAAACAAATGATATTGAATACACAACAATTGTAATTGCCATATTTTTGAAGTAACAATTTTTAAGTGATTGCATAACATTCAATGTTAACAAAGGATTTGAGACACGATGCAAGTGTTAGCTTATAATTTTGCTGTTTAATGGGCTCCAGTTACTCCAGATAAAATTACTCATAAAAAAACCCTGAAAATGCGTCCGGCATAGCACAGGCAGTGGGGTTCAGCACAACACAAGTTTCTCTTTTTCCAGAGCGTTTGTCGGGCAATGAAAGTATAGGCACATACACTGAAGAAAAAAAGAACAGCTGTATTGTCTGTACCGTTTCTAGAGGTAGCAGCAGGTCGAACCCATCACTTGATGACACGTTGTTTGTTTTGTCAGCCTACACACACCAGCTGTATAACTCAAAATTTCAAAATTTAATAAGTTTACCAAATAACTTATATGCCCGCGCTGTTGGCTCTTGGCACTGGAACCCGATGAGTCTTGAGATGCAGCCGCGGATGACCCTTTTCTCTCGTAGGCAGCATCCAAGTCCTTTCGCTTCCGTCATTCAGGAAATGCCCTGGTATCTTGGTAGCCAACCAGAGATTATCTTCGTCACCCGCTTTCTCGAGATGTCCCGACATGCGAACCAACATTTCTAAATGTTTCTAACATTTTACTTAAACTTTGTGCTATTGGAGGAACTCATAGCAGCCATCACACATCTCACACCCTCCAGAACTTCTCTTGTCTCTTATCGCGTAGACCATTTGCGACGTCACGTGAAACAGTAATCTCTTTTTATATCTGTTTCTCCCTCTCGCACAAATACATTTGTTTAGGCGGGTGACATTTAAAAAGCAGACTCGCGTTAGGATGGTCAGCCTCAGGTGGTCTTCCGGCGTTCTTGCCGAACAAACGAACATCTGCTGACTAGGGTGCGCAAGCGTCTCCATTTAGTAGCGCAGCGAGGAATTGGCAGTACAAAAATCCCCTCACATTTATCGCACTGCTTGAGAAACGCGATCTTAACCTCACAAGTGGTTTTTTAACACATACAGTGAATTGCATATTACAATATGTATAATACGCAATGCGTCATACTACAATACTGTGTCACGTACAATATATAACCTCAGTACCACACAGTTATAATGTCTACAGTAAAGATGATATGTGTGTTAACAGTGGTCTGAGGAAATTGAGTTTTTGATTATAATAGGAATCTAAAGGAATTTTAGTTGTGGGTCACCAGACAAACTTTCGCAATTCCTGGAAGGTCTCTGATGCTCCTTTATTTTTCCAAACGATAAAAGATGGATGTTCGTAATTTGATACCGTTCCTGGAGCTCAGGAAAAAGCCCCGCTCTGCTTGGATCAGCTGTTAGTTCAACCTAAATAAGGAAATAATTCTACAAGATCCTCAAAGACTTTTTATAAACTGCTAAAATTAAGTGGATTATCGATCTAAGACTTACTATTAATAGACATGATGTTACATTAGAACAGCAATAACGTTATTTATAGATACTATTTTGTTTCATATCAACGAAAATATTACTTACATAAACAAGACTACATTGGCCCCGTCTTGGGTGTCAGATCATGGTCGCCAAAAAGGTATATCATTGTATATCTTAGACAAATGTTGCAAAGTTCTGCGTGAAAAAATACATTTTAGTGTAAGGTGAACAACGCTCTGGTCTCACTATACGGAGGAAACGGTTTAGAATCCCCGTCCGCCCACCCATACTTCGGTTTTTTATTATTTCTCCAGGCTGTTGCCGGGATGGTTGATTCAAATAGGCCAAATAAGCTAAATAGATCAAATATTCATGAGTTTAATTCCTTCATATTCCATGCCCGCAGCTGTTTTGTGCCTCTTGTGACGACGACGAGTCCTAAAAAACCGTAAACAAAAAAAAACAAAAACAAAAAATGGAGAAAAATTACTTTCTCAAATACTATCTCTCTCATTTTAGTAATACTAGGAATTTTATAATACGAAGATTCGTACGATTAAACTAGAGTATAATGCTCCACATCCTACCTTTTGGCAGCAATTATAGAAATTATTTGATCAAACATTTGATTATTGTCAATATTATCAGTTCTGTCTTACAATCTTATTGCTTCCTGTCTGCTTCAGTTAAGAGCAAATATATAAAATGGAATTTTGTGATGATGGGCTGAAAAACTAATGGATGCGTATCTAGACCTGAGCGGATAATCCACATGCGTTCATAACGGTGGCGTATTTTTTTTATCGAGCTGCTGTAGTTTTTCAAGAGCTTATTGAACATGCTTTCGATCGCTTCTCTGCCTGAAGAAGAACAAGTTGTACAGATAGGGAGGGAGTGAGGCGATCAATGTGAGAGTTCGTGTACAATTACGATGTGATACAAATGTGATGACATAACATGTAAATTACCCTTGGCGTATATAAGGACAGTTCTTTCCAATGCCTTGGCATTAATCGTAGTGTTGACATTAATAAAATCATTTACACCGTAAGAAATATAAGAAAAATGGAATACTCATAAGAAAATGTTACATGTAAAATTTTGTTTCTTGCGAAAACTCCTTTTACCTCCATCCTGAATTTGCATTGCTTCGACGTTTAACATGTTTTTTTGCTCTTTGATATGATCGTCAACTGGTTAAATCAAAGCAACTGTTAATTCCTCTTTAATATGATTATCGTCAACTGGTTAAATAAAAGCAATTGTTTACAAAAAACCCGCATTTAATCATAAGGATTTTGGTATAGCTGACTAAATCTTAGAAAAATTTTAGTGTATTAAAAAATGTCTTCTTTAAGTGGATACTGTGGCAAAAAAATTTTACTCAGTAATTGAAAACGGCACAATCTAATGAAAGTTAATCTACAAAAAAAAGTTAAGACAATAAGTTGTTACAAACTAGTTTTGATTAAAAAATAATAGTAATTTCAACCATTGATGAGATTATCCATTGTAATGAGGTCAGAATGTTCTGTTAACTTCAGTCAATAACCGATTATTTACACCAGGATTTCTCAAAGTGGGGTACACGAACCCATGAGAACCACCAGTTTATCCTAGAGGGTTCGCACAAGATTTGCGTTATGGCGATTGGCTACCTGTCTCGAGCGTGTAACAAGCATAATGGTGAATTGAGATTGAAAATTAACAAAATTACTACTAAAATCGACTCAACTTTCTACAAGAAACAAGAGTACCCATCAAATTAATTAAGAACGTATTGATCTTTGCCACTGTATTACTTTTTGTAAACAAATTTGTTTTTTTAAAGACAATTTCTTTCAGTTGATTCTCCATTATCTGGAAAATTTAATACTGGTACGTGGAGATATAAGTTTCAGAAACCCTAATTTACCAAACCCAAATACAAGAGTGCAGTTATGGGAATGTTGAATAGCAATTTTTTAGTGAAAGCCTAGGAATTTCCTATCTGTATGAGAAAGTAATGCGAGTGCGAAACTATAACGTGTGTAGCGTGAGATGCGTCGCATTGTTCGCGTTATTTGAACAGCGACGAGTGACGAGTTTTCCGATGAACCTCGCCACTGACAGCTGCACACTGCGGTCGCTCGTTATGAGCGTGGCTGGCAGGCGCCTGTGAAATGCTTTGTCGTACTGGTCGTCACGTGAACTCCAGCGACTCGGTTGCACTTCTCATTTTACCATGTAGCTGAACATGGTGTTCGGTCACCTCTGGCCAAACGGACGTCGAGCAAATATCAATATATCGAAAGATGAAAACTCATTTTTAAATTTATATTTTCTCTCTTGAAAAAAATCCGTGTTTCCCATTTGCTGTTTTGACCAGTATAATATACGTTTAAATATTACTATTTCTAAAAAAGACACATAGAAACTAATTTTGTTAATGTAAAAGTGATTTGAGGAATTTTTATTACTTTTTAAAAAGTTTTCTTTCCTAATTACAGTGGTTATTATTTAAGTTTGAAATAAGGCCATAATTAATCTACTTTTGGAAATTAATTGATAATTGTACTGTAAGTGTTTTGAAAGTCAAGACTTATTTAGTTCAAAAGACGCAAAATTGTGAGTTTTGTCACTGACTGCTATGGTTGCGGTACTTGTCAAACCAGTTGCTATGGCGACCCGAATATGAAATTAATATTTTTTTTGAAGTTCAGTCGGAAGGGAATTGCGCTTCTGTTTAATTAATCATGTGCTTAAGATTATTTTTGAATCATTATATTACTTTTTAGTGTTAGATTCGGTAGTAATCTGGTTTCTCTCACTCTTTCTCTTTTTTTTTTGTTTATGGCTTCTTACCCCGTCGACGTCGAGGTCATTAGAGGCGGGAAAGGACTGTGGACAACGAACGGAAAGGAATTCGGTCATGGCCTTTTGAAGGATGCCTGGAGTGAGTTGGGTAAAACATGGAAAACCCAAATCTGAAGCGCCGACATGGACTCGAACCGGCCATCTCCCGAATGAGCGGCCAGAGCGTTACCACTCAGTCACCACGCTCGGCATTCTGGTTTCAACTAAACAGGAAGTGCATCCGTTACTTACGTTAAGAAGGGCATTTTCCTCAACATAAAGCTTTCCCTCACTAAGAAAGCGATACCTATTAACCGTAAAACTCAGGTTGCGACACATTGTAATGTGTTTCTTGCTTTTTGCACTTTTTCTTATATTGAATATCACAAATGTAAATAGTGAGGAATGTGATTTGTGATATTCAATATAAGAAAAAGTGCAAAAAGCAAGAAACACATTACAATAGCGACTTCAAAAATGGAATAGGAGCGATGAGAAAACCAACACCAAATCGGGCTACACAAAACATGCAAGGAGAGCTGTTCCTGATCAACATGTAATTGTTATAACCAAAAATTCTCACTGATGATGCCCCATTTAGAGGAGGCGAAACGCGTCTGAGAGATAATTAAAAAAAAAAAAAATGTTGCTAAAAGACGGATTTTTCATTTAAAATTTATTGTTAAGCAACTGCGGAAAGATGTCCAATAAACCATGTATTCATCAGGATGGTTTATCGCGTTTTGTATTGTCACATTCGTGAAGACAACTAGCGTCGTATCTGAGAAAACAACCTTATAGCAGTATGAATTCGATTTAGTAATGACCAAAGACAAAGCCAATAGTCACAGGGTGCCAAGTAACAAGTGTTTTGTTTATTCCCTTATTTTCTAACCCAGTCAAAAACCAATATATAGAAAATCATCAAATTAGCTGTAGACTGAAAAATACTTCATAATATCCGTTCCAAACAATTGAGAGTAGGCAGGGGTTAGAGTCTGCTATAAGGTAGGACAACATACTATCTTCAGCCCTTTGTATCACTCCGTTTTAAATTATAATGTTACATTATTTTCCACGATGTGATTTGGTATTAGTATATTTCTGTTGTTTAAATTAATGATATGTCACCGTGACGTTATGCATGGAACAGTTCACTCCCATCTTGTAGAAGTTGATAGTAGTTAACAATATCAATAAGCATGAATATTTTGCTTGCTTGAAAAATTGCGTCACTTTCTCATGATAATGTCTTCAGAGTTAAGTAGTTAAGGTACGTCATCATTAAACTGTATCAGTATATTAATTTTTGGGTTCAGATGCACAACTCTCATCAGATTAGCTACAATCATATTCACTTTGATATTATCAACTTATATCTTTAACGTACAATATGCCATTATGAATTATACAGGGCGTTCGCCGGGAAACGCAACCCACTGTTAGCGCTACAAGGAAGAAACTGCTCCCGGCGAGCGAGCGGTCAGTTTCCGGCATTGTTCGACCGTCGGCCGCGGACTATTTCATAATAATTACGCTTCATAAACTTGTGTGCTAAGCATTTAAATGTGACGTAATTCATTAGCTTACCTTATAAAAGATGCTGGAAGTGTTGACCATCTTGTGTAATGCACATTTCACATCTTCTGAACATATTTCGAGACACACGCTGCCCTAACTGACTTAATGATTTTTTGGGTGACTGTTCTAGTCGAAAAGCGATATCGTCAATTTTCTCCTCTGTGAGAATACGGTTGACCGACAGTCTCTTTTTGTTAAAAAATGAACCCGTTTCTCTTACTTTTTTAACCAGACGCAGAATTGTTGATTTAGCTGGCAGTAAAGCGCCAGGAAATTCGCGACGAAATTTACTGCGACACTTTTTAAACGACTTCTTCTTCACATATGTATCGTAGAGAAATATTCTTTGTTGCAAACTGTAACGTACCATAATTTTACTCACACTCAAACACGGTACAGATTAATAAGAGTATGAAGCCCCAAACCAGCCAAACCGCAAAGAAACGTTTATTCACAACACTGATTAATAAGAGACTGAAGTCACAAACTGTCTACAATGCAAAGAAACCGTTCTTAACAATGTAAGGGTCACTGCACTGCACTGTTGGGGCAGCGGAGGTGTTAAACAGTGCGGTGATTCACGGTGCCGTGTGGCGGAAACTGCTGGCACCACCGACCGAGCAAGTTGCCGACGGCAACAGACTGGGAGGGTAGAGTTTTCCGGCGAACGCCCTGTATTAGTTCAAATATTATTGTTATGTCAGAAAAATTGTTATATATTGATCAGCTATTGACGCAACATTAATGAACTGCACTCTTCTCGTCGGATAGCCAGTACTATTAATAATGGCACCAATGTTAATTATCTTTGTCGCAATGGCCAGGCTCTCCTTCACACATTCGTATCAATGGTTCTGATGATACAGGTTATGAATCAATTCCAGCATCGATAACACCTAACAGCCACTGGGAGAACTACACAACGTCCAAGGGAACATATAGGAACTAATCAAACAGTTGTTCCCCGACATCGGTTGTTATTAAAGTGATAATTTTATTCTAGTTTTCAATACCATACACTCAAAAAATGCTGTATCATATTGATTATGAAAAAACCAATGAGATTGTAAAAACACAATAATGATGTGAATGTTGAAATCAAATCAGTTGGACACGTTAGAATATTTTGATTTCGTAGTTTTGCTCTGATTACAGTCAGTCTGTTCAATATTTCACACCAACAAGATTTTTTTAAACAGAAAATATATTTTATGACGAAAAATGTTTTAAGGAAAAACATTTTATTTTAATTTTTTTTTTTCTATTTGAGATACAACTGATTCCATAACGTGACATTTTTAACTGTTATGGAACTTTTAACATTGCATCTTTTAAATTCTATTTAATGGTTGTTTGAATGACAAGCCTATTGCCGCAGTGTGGATCTCATATAATGGCTACACTATAGAGTCAAAGGAAATAGACCTAAGCTTTTATGAAGAAATAATTCTAACATTTGCCTAAAATGTTTTCCAGAAGCCAGAGAAAACTGAAATCAACCTGCTTTTCCGAGCCCAAACAATGCCACAGTGTTTATCACATACAACGTGCTATCCAATTTGTAATATGTCAGTAAACTATTGTTACTTGCTGCTCATGACTGTGAAAATTATAAAACGTACAAAAACTAATCCACGCCAATTTCACAAAATCCAGTATGTTTTTGTAGATGAGGCGGTACACGAGACTAAAATAATATTGGAGTAAAGTAGTACGTTAAATATTTTGTCTATGGAATGAATGGGGACATACAAGGAATTTTTTTGTATGGGAATTAGTTTCACGTGCATTTACCATTAGCTACTATAAAACATTAAATAACAAACCGTAGCTTATCTTTGCGCCGTTATCTCCATATATTCAGCAACGGTAACTTTCTCTCTAACATGTAAAAAGTTTGATCTTCGTTCCTTTACGTCCGGATTAACAACCTGAAGATACATGGTTGGACTAAAATACACAGAAGGTTCGTTAATGCACGCTTATCCCAAAACTTTTGTTTACAAATAGCAACAAAATTTTAGGTAATGTTCAAAGATATAAATCTTTTCGAACAAAAGGAATTATACAACAATCTAAACAAAACAAAAATATGAAACAGAAACTCCTTAATGAATAACTAAATTAGCTTAATTTGCTAAATAACTGAGATAACACTTATGAAATAACGTTTGCATACGAAACAATAGTATATATATATATTTTTGGTAATTGTTAGCATCATCGTGGAGTGTTGCGTTTTCTTCTTTACAATTACGGTGTCTCACCATTTGTAGCCTTCTATGTTTGATGCCAGTTGTAATATTCCGTAGAAACATATGATTCAATTCTTTATCTGATTTACTTATTTAGGGAATCTACTGTCAGACTCAGACGATAATATTATTTTGTGTTATTATGTCGCAATAATATGGAAGAAGTATTGAGTTAGCATCATATGTGAACTGAAATTTAAAAAAGAAAAATAGTAAAAAAGTAATACACGTTATTTGAATTTATTGTAAAACTATTATGAATTTGTAAATTAAATGAGAGTTGTACTAACCTTATTTTAATAGGCTTCTGTAGGTCTGGAAGTTTGGCTCCATGCACAGTGGATGAAATTGTTACCTGTATATAATAACTTTGGTAGAGGCCAAGAAGGCAATTAGCCGACGGCGTCCCAGCAACTGAGATGCGTAGGCAGTAGACGTAATTGTAGACAGCGGACTAATTATAACTCACACGTATTAGCTAGCTCCTTGCCATCTTGTTACGTTGATCTCCCGCTGGAGGCGCTCATGAAGTGAGCTAGCTCAACAGCGCACCTCTGTCAGGAATACGAGGACGTATCCCACCGTTGGCTTATTACAAGTACGGTACCTGTGAACGCTGGAGGTCTGACATCTTGTCGCTTCCCAGGTACCGAATATAGTTTGGTGGCCTAGGATTGGTTTTCTCCTCTTCACAAATCTCAACCTTGCTGTGCTAACGGAGACGGAGAGCGATGGAAAAATCTTTACCATATCAAACATGTAATGTACACGTATCATCGGGTCCAGAGGTTTTATATACGTCTTGACTCAGTTAAAAACCACTGTGTGCTGTTATGGAGGATGCTTCTCATTGCAGTCGTTGCATGTCACGAAAATGAGGCTGTGTCACTTACGGGAAGAGTTACGCCTGATTGCAGATTCTAGACATCCATGCGGTCTATTGCGACGAGGACACATGTCAGTATGACAAGGATAAAATATTACTTTGGTCAAGGGCATGTCGTTTGTAAAAATCCTGACATTTTAAATTCTTTCAGAGGTGTTGTAAAATTGATCAGTATTTCCCCTGGTAATATGTTCTAATACCACTCATCTAAAATTAAAATTTTCGCACACCATCACAACCACGATAATCAAGTGCCAACTTAGGTTCACTGGCACCTCCTTCCTCCCATGTACTACTCCAAACTCTTGTACCAATATCAATCCAAGGCACATCACAAATATATGCCTCGTACGAGACCATTCTACACTCTGTTCCCCTACCTCATGTATTCCAACGACTCCTAACCAAGCTTCTAATCATAATAGTTTCTGATTGTGTACTGCGGTAATTTCCACAAACAAGTCCATCTTCCTTGCTTTGCACCCGCTCGAACTAATATGTGGCTCCATACTACACCACAATATTGAAGTAACGTTCGGACCAAGCTTTAGAATCCCAGTTCCCTAACTTCACTGGTACATCCACACATCAACCTCTTGAATAAATGAGGAATTTTGAAAATGTTCCCTTCCACCTGTTGTAATAACCATTTAATATTGTCATATTCGGTTAATCAAACTGCTACCTTTTCTTATAATTGAAAATTAACTTGTGAGATTTCATTGTTCTGAATTTTGAAATATATTATATATTTTTTGAAATTTTAACATTAATATTTGTATCAAATTAATACTCTTTTACACACCAATTTATTTTGTTGTATCCTTAAGACATTAAATAGTAATCTTATATCTTATTCATCCAATTGACATGCAGCACATTGATTATCAGCAAATCAGAAAATGAATAATATGAAATATCGAATGCTCTTACATGACAACTGAAACACAATAATTGGTTACCAGACTAACAAATAAGTTACAAATACATCATCAAATGGCATAGATAATTGGTATTCATTTAATTTCAGACCAGGCAAACAAAACAGTACCAACGCAACATCAACTGGCATAAATCATTTGAAAGACATTAAATTAATTCCCAGACTACAAATAAAATTACCATGAACTGAATATGGTGTGGCATTATATAGAACACGACTGGGCTAATCTCAGAAGCTTGCGGGTCGTATTCCTTGAATTAGTTTGTGCGAAAATCCATTACCAAACTGTGTGCGCGTGGGAGCTGTAGTGGTTGTGTCTCCTTTATCACGCTATACAGAAAGCGAAAGTCGACACTGTTACCGGCAGAAGCCATTCGTCGTCTCACAGTGAATGCTTACCTCAGCTGCTAAAGAGCAAAAGGCAGTCAACAATTTCCGCTTAATAAGTTTACACCTCAAAATCAATCATACTGCACTGTTACTGAGTGGCCTCTCCGGTTAGAATCTGCAACTTTAATGTCCTGTTATCGAGCTGCCACTCCCCTCTTCCCGTCATCCTCCAGTCGCTTTCATCGGTGTATCCCTTCACCAATAACAGAAGACTACAAATTCAGAAATGCATACTGTTAGTTACAAATATAACATAACTCCTGACTTGTGGTTTAGCTACTCACATATTGTCCCTCGAATATCACTCGAATTCCCGCGCATAAAGGCTCTTAGTCCGACCGCTCTGTCCTTCACAGTCGCTGTTAAACCCTTCTTAGTTACGCAACACATATCGCTGGGATTTCCACTCTTGGTTTTTCACAGTGGGTGGTGGACCCATGATAGCTACACGGTGAAATAGTTGTATCCCGGTGAAATACTTGTATCCCGGAACACATATAGCTGAGACTTTCGCCTTTATTTCTTCGAAACACTGTTCATATGCATCGCAGCAAAATGTCTTGTGATTACTACACTTGCCTCAACGGTACCAGTACATGTTCGATGTGCTCTTCCCACTAAGCTTTACTATCAAACGTTATGTCAAGGTATTGATAACTGAGGTCTTCAACAAGCAATTGCTTCCCCAATTTATTATATTAAATAACCTTATTTTCTTATCAGTGAACCTAATAAGCTCACTCTTTCATCATCATTCCCGGTCTCCAGTTGACCTCCACTCTTTGATATTCTGTTCAGATTATAAGAATTCCTGGTGTTATAGACAGATAGCCCTAATCACGAGCACATAATCGGAAATGTTAAACTATTTCTCATTCACTCTTCCAATCAACTTTATTTAATACTCTTCAGTTCCAATGGAGGTGCTGTTGCTACCAATTTACAATACATATATCCACGAAATTCATTTATTTTTACAGCTTTCAGTAGTTATAACACGGAAATCTTTAGAACATACATTTCCTGTTATTTGAAGTCTTTGAAGTTAAATCTGTTATACGTTTCATAGAGTTCAATAGTAATAACTAAGGCATTCCTCCTTAGCATTCCTAGGCCAGACCGCTACTGTTTACCTCGCCACGTTGTCTACTCGCTTACTATTATCGATTGCTGCTGAAAGCGGTCTGACCTAGACTCTAACGCGCTGTTCTTAATAACCCGTCTCCGGCAAACCAAAACATTACCCAATCCTTAATTCTGAAAGAAACAATATCTGAAATCCAAAACGTCATTTTAAATTTAATGAAACTAAAATGATATTAATTAAAAGTAATAGAGTCTGGGGGCGGGGGATGGGGGAGGCTGATTGCATGTGGCAGCATGTCACAAAATTCCTCTGTCTCTGCTCCCAGTACCCTCTCAGTTTGGGCCTATTAGATAACACCTGAAAAAACTTCTTACTGTAAACTATCAGCACAATAATTTACTAGAATAATGAGCAGCAATGGTCCTACTATGCTTTGTCGCTTCCGTTTCATTTCCATCTCTTTTGATACTGCACATCTGACTGTTCGTTTAGGCCGACTACCACATTAAGCCTTCGTTTTTGCTTGAATTTGCTTGGGATCAGTGTTACAACTAGAGTTGTTAGGTCTAGAGAGGACTTACAGTTTAACGTGGAATCCGAAAGCATGTGATATACTTCACATTAGTCAGAAAACTGTGCCAGAGGTGAAGCTTGCGTTAAGTGCTTTCAGAAAAACTAACTCTTTTGTTTCTGCTTTTTAAAAATTCCCCTATCCGACATTAGGAAGTTAAATACGCCTTTTATACCGATATTTGGTGTTACTCAAAACAAGTTACATGATACATGAGGAGACAAACAAAGAGACACAATGTGTCAGCTCGGATAGACCTTCAAACTTGTCACTAAGGAAGGCTAGACACTGTCACACTGTATGGCCATGACACCACGTCGCTGCATTAAATTCCTGACTTTGGCATGCCACAGTGACGGCTCATCCGTAGGTGCAGAGGAACTGCAGTGGAATTGCAGCATCTCCTACAGCTTCATCCAAAATTGTAGATGCCAATCAATACAAAGAGTTTCCCCTCACAAGTTTCTAATCGCAATCGAGATATCCAATTAATAATTAAACTTAATGCCAATAATCACCTCTTTCCTTATAAATAATAATTAAAATGTGCAAAAATCCTTCCGTGGAACTGTCCATGTGACAGTGTTAACGGCATGGATTTATCATACTGCCCATGCGCACATATCTGGCGCTGAAATTTGCTAAATACAGTGTTACCTGGCACTGTGCGAATTGCAATTCCACACCACAATTTTTGTACTTTTTTATTATTATTATTCGTAAAAGATGGCTTGATTACTGACATTAAGTTTAAGAATTACTTATATATGTCCATTACAATTAGATAGAGTAGCACTGTGCTTTCCGCACTGCTTTTTTTGTACAACGCGAATGATCCTATCTTGTGCTGCTGTGAGATGTTATTTATCAATTAATGTTTTCGTAATCACATCGGATGATCTTTGTTTTTCTATTATGTCACTATTTGACGCACATATAATAGCATTTTATACTGTTAAAGAACTAAACAAATATGAAATAAAACATGGCAAGTGCGACTGGTTCATGTTTAAGACAAACGGCAGCATCCGTAAACCTGCGGGGGAATTTCAGCCGTAGTTACTTGTTTCGCCCACAGAAATCGAATAACTGGGCGGATTTGTTGACGAGACCAGTAGTCGAAACGAGTCACCATTTATGTTTACCTACAACTAACGCTCTAGATGGCGGCTAGCTGAAACTCTGCGCAGTTGTCAACCGCATATCTTAGCATAACCACATATTACTCATTTCTCTGTAACGGACATCACTCCAGGAATATTGGCCTTGTAACCGTAGTTTCTGATCACTCCTCGAATATAAATAAAAAATTAATAAATTGCTACAAACTGATATCTGATGCGCGAAAAACTGGTGGTTCGGGTTTTATTAAATCATCATCTCTGCCCATATTACAATATAACACTTACTTTTCCTCGATATTTATATTTTTCGCGTTGTCTTGGAGCAATATGATGAACAATCACGCTCCGGAGAAGGTGTATCTCAGGGTTGAGTCACATTCTATTATTACTAAGTGTCATAAATACATTTCTATAATATCTGTTATTTTAACCGAGAGTGGTGAGTGGTAACGCTCTGGCATCGCATTCGCGACAACGCAAATTCGAATCCCCGTCCAGCCGTCCGCAGTTTGGTTTCCATTGATTTCCCAAAATCACTAAAGGCAATTCCCGAATGCCTTACCGTTCTTTGCCCGAGACATTACCTCCCTCTAATGACCTCGAAGCCTACAAGGCGTAGAGCCATAAAAATTATAAATTTTTTATTTAAATAAAATGAGGTTTAGTTTGTTTTACTTTGTGTGTAGAAATGAAATGGCATACATTTACATCCACTCATATATGTTCATATGCATTTGATTTAGATGTTTACCAAGGTGTTTGCGATTTTTTATTCTCTTTATATTTGATACAATATTTTTATCATCGCAACGAATCGTTCAGTAGAAAAAATTCTGTGACTATAAGTGAGCTCCGACAGATTACATTTTCAAAGCTGTCTCTCCTTGAGAATGTTACATTTACGTAAGAATAGAGGTTTTTCAGCCTTATTACCAAAACAATCTTTTTAATTTTATAGTAATCATGAATAGGTAGGTCTATATTATCAAAGCATCACAACCATTAATTTTAGTCACTAGCCGTCACTGCTTACCGACCAAAATGATAAGAGCACTTAAATGATTCTGTATTTACGTAAGCAGGACTGCACAATAATTGCGAGAGAAATACAATTTTCAATAGTAGAATCAAACGTCAGACAATTGGACGAAGCTTATATGGTTGGGTACAGAGGTTGACAAACTCATCCTTCTCAAAATTATACGACCAAAACATTTGGTCACTGTGTACCTAATCACAGAACTACTCGGTACAAGACGTTTTTTCTGTGAACTAAACTGCTGTTAGATGGATGATGCTGGATCTTGAATATTGTTTCGATTACAGTTCCCCCGTCTCCTTCCCCCACGGGACGCTCGTGGAAGGCAGCCATGATAGCCGGATTGGTAGCGCTGCGGAGCGCTGGAGACAATAGGCGGCGGTGCGCTCCCCGGAGATGGATCGCGGCGGTAAACGGCTGCCAGTTGGTGCTGATGGGGGCGCTGTTTCCCGGCGACCCATTCAGCACGTACCGCCGGGCACGTGTTCACGACGGCCGCTGTTTGCAGTCCCATCCCGGATGTCGGCACGACTCTGCTGGAACAAAAAATGCCTAGTGGAGCTGATGGCCGTTACGAAACGATATATGTCAAAGCGGACAAGTGACACTATACGTACAACTCACTATATGCTTCACATGCTATGTAGACGTTTTCACCTTTCGTCTTTAGAAAGTTGTGAATAGTCTGATTATTTGAAGCGTAATTTCTGCGTACCATTGTATAAAGATAGAGAATGAATAGGTATGCGTACGATATGATTAATTTTCAGATTTTTTTCTTATTGTTATTGAAGTCATTTTAATCTCTGATCAGAAACCTACTGCAGGTTTATTTGAATGAAAGAATGCCAATCAGAATATCAGAGTGATTTCAAATATACCATGTTTCCGAAATCTTTATCTTAGAAATGATTAATGTTTAGGAAAAAAATTAAACACGTAAATGTTGTGATAAGTTATTCATCTCTGACTGCATTCCATGGATGAGGCGGCTACCAGTTCCAGCTTCATACGACACGCAATCTCGTTCTTCTTCTTTTTGGTTTGTCCACTTTGTAACGTTCCAGGTTGAGGCACGTTATTTAACAGTTTCAACCTCATTAATTTTGGCACCAGGGGTTAATAACACTGAAATTATCAAGCATTTACATAAATTCTTCACAAAACAATTAATAAGAGTGGACCGGGATAGTAAGAAAAATGTAAAGAATCAAAACTCCAATTCAATATTGAACAATGATTGTACAATTTATTTGACTAATATTTGTTTAATGAAACATCTAAAATTGTAACAGATTCCCTTAACAGGTCAGTAAACAAAAGGTTAGCAATGAGATTCTAATCAGGGCGCTCTGAGTCTAATTCAGTCCAATTTCAAGATCTAGCTGTGGACGCAGAATTTAATGATGCATTACTGCGTTGATGATTCGCCGCTGCAAATGCGTCGTCTATGAGAAGCAGTACACAACCAATAGTGTACTCCGTCGGTACCGGGCTCTCCGTACTGCAACGGACAACGGAACTGGTGAGCAGGTGAGTCGCCGCCGACCACACCAGGAACCAGACTGTCACGGTCTAACACAGCCCCTCAGCTGGGAGGCTGTACCAGTGTATAAGCGAGATCTCTCGCTCTGGAAGCTCACTCACAAATGCCACACCACCGTCGATTCTCTCAGACCGCAGACATCTGGTCCTCGTGGTATACCATGAAAAAAAAAAAAAAAACCTAACAAACCATTAGTTTGTTGTCACCCCAATGCACATCACTGTTCAGGTTAATTGTCTTGCCGCCCCTGGTGTCTGGCGTCTGTCCAAAAGATGACACTCTCCCTTGACAGAGCCAGGGCACCCTTCTAAGGGAGAGCAGGCAAAAAACTGTCTCCCGCGATCTCACCGCTCTGTTCTGATGAAATTCACTTTATTTTATAATGTTTTAATGAAATATTGTCATGTGTCAAACCTGACACATTACAATGTGAACTGTCACAACAGTGTTAGAGATATCTGTGAAATGATGGGACAAAGCTATGAAATATTAACAAAATATTAGTAAAACAAGCAAAAATTGCCATCGAAAATCTTTATTTATCTTGTAAAAAACAATAATTAATTACTAAAATGTATAGTTATTCCAGAAAATCACAGTCAGTTAATACAAAATATATGTATCATTACAGAGCAAAATATTAGTTATGGAGGAAAACATGTGCAGGTCAAATAACACAACAGAGATTGTTTTTACCAATCTCGGTGTCTAGATTCTTAAGTGGGCTAGAGCGAGTCTCGAGAACCCCTTTCAGCCAGGTTTTGTTGCCGCTCAAAAGGCGTAAGACTGGAATAAACACGCATCACTCAGTACAGGGTGAGCATAGAATCAGCAACAGAATGCCACCAGAATCAGCGATCGAAAATCCACACGAGATTCCTTTATAGAATCGAGCTCCACTAATTCTCAGATTTTTTGATCTATTTCGGAGATCCTCACTTTTTTTTCCTGTTAATTAATGCGATTACAAGCCACGCCTACAGTTGTGCGAGCCTGTCGAATCATCCTGGAAGTCCCGCATTTTTATTTCCCGCAGAATAATTTTCTGAACCGTGGCAGACAGCAATAAAGTTCACAAGCCGTACATATTGGTCCCTAAGCGTCTCAAGTCAGTGCAATGATTAACTGGTTTGTTGCTTTTGCTCTTGGCTCCATACTGGCGGATACCTGGAGCGTACATTGTCCCAGTTTTGTACAAAAACTTTTCGTTCATCTTCCTGGTACATTCAGGCAGGCGCAACATCTAAGCAGAGATAATATTATTCTCTGCAGGTCAACCTTTGTCACTTCAAAGCTTTCAAAGTTTTATTCTTTAATGTTCAATGTATGATGCTACATATGAGATGATATTTTATTTGATTTCGTAATTTGGATTATCATTGCTGAATGTAGCTGATATAGGTTTTTATACGAAGAAAACTTAGTTGGTGCAAATAGGTTTCCTAATGCCTCAGTAGAGAGATCATTCATTGCACACTGGAAACTGACAGAAAGGAAGATACTAGCAAAATTTATAAGCACTGAATTTCTAGAGTACATCTCATTATAATTTTTTAATATTCACTTGGTAAGATACGTAACATATATACTCAACGTGTTTTCCGTTAAAAAAAACTCCTTTCGTACATCAATGCTAAAATGAAAACACACACATACACTAAGAGCATTTGCTACTCATTTCTTAGAAGAGCAGTTGTGATGAAAGTTGTTGTCTTCTGATATTTCCTTCAGGCTTTGCAATGGTTTGTCACTTTACAACTGTTTCGTCTTCTTTATTACTCTTTTGTAGTTTAATTACGGTTGACATTCAACGATCTATTTTGATGAGGGACATTATCTGTTTGGTTGGAGATTACTGCGATTAGTTGCGTTAGCAACTCGATGATTGTTGTCAGCTTGGAGCCCCATTGGATATATGATGCGTCAAGCACATAGCAGTGCCTGTAGTAATCGAAACGGCTTGATGGCCGGGCTTGTGTATTTCCATGTGGGACTCTCATTGGTTTCTTTGCCGTCTCTCTCCAGGAGTTGCGGCAAGCTTGTTTTTTTGTGCGAGCGATCTTCAGGGTCTTCTTGCGCTGTGTTTGCTGGCTTGGTGTGGCGACGTCTCTCTTGTCTTCTGGATCTTAGCCACTTCTGAGTCGAGCACCCACGGAAATAGGTGGCGTGGAATCCACTGCAGTAGCAACATACTGCATGCTAGGGTCTTGGGCGGTCATGGGTGGAGTGGTTATCACCGCAGCGAACGCACCTCTTATTGTCTGTGCACTGCCACGCGTAGTGGTTAAGCTTTTGGCTCCTGAAGCACTGGACGGGTCTTGGAAAAGGCTTCTTAGCTTCAGTAGTTATTCCGAGAAAAAAAACATTTTTTCACAATCTATTCCTTCAAGTCTTTAAAATATTCTGTGAGGTCGCCATTTTTTTATTTTTTTAGGTTGTGCTAGTTAAATTTCCCGACTTCAGCATTTTGTGGGGCATTCTTCTTTGAGTTTCAAAGAAATATGACATTATTCTTTCGAAAATATCTGTGAACGTATTTCTAAAGTGTTGTAAGGATTATGCATTTAAAAAGGATTTTCGTCGTAGGTGTTGTTGGGAGACGTTAGACGATTTTACGCATGGAAATTTATCTCCAACTGAAGTCATCGTGAAATAATGAGGTTAAATTATTTTATTTCGCAATTAACAGCTCACAATATTTATTAAACAGTGGGAGGCATTGTCGAATATGTTTGCACATATTGTTAGTTACCAGATTGGAACTACAAGGTATTTTTAACACGAGGTGGTAACACATGTTTCTGTTTTGTTCTATAGACTGGTATCCCGGTGTTTACACCCCACTCCCGACACAACGTGTGCTATTATTCATTCCTGTTGTTGATGTAGATTTTATATATTCATAAAATTATTCAGGAAACGCTTAATAACGTTCCGAATCATAACTACTTATAAAAAGTTGAAGTACTATAATCATAATGTATTTAAGTAGCGGTTAACTTTTCATTTTGACGAAGTAGAACAGGAATGGGTGAATGCTTATCTCAGTGCGGTATTGCAGAGTAGTAGCTGATGTTGAAGCAGATATTCATATTTCATTCGAACCAACTAACAGCTATTTTCGACATGCTAACCTTAATCTGTCTGTTGCTTAGGGTATGTCGCTGAAAAGTTCGTAGGTAAAAATCACTAAATTGTAAAATGTATCTGTATTTATCAGCGACAGTTTTTAGCCTCTTTTACGTTCAGTAGGATTGCTAGCAAACAAAGATTTTAGAACACAAGGGCTTAGCTGTTGGTAAAAATTCCCATAAAACAGAAAATTAATCAAGTAGTTAATGAGTCCTTACGCCTAAACTTGCCAATATTGACCTCTGACAAAAACAATTACTTATTCAGGCACCGTATCGAAAATATGTAATACGTACTGGGATTTCCTTATATGCGACGATAAGATGAACCTTTGAAAGAGAACATTTACACGTTTACTGTAACAGTTTGCTTATTTCATCGAACGAGTAGGAGGAACAATACACCCAATTATATGCCAATTGTATTCGACAACAGTGTAGATCACGGATAACCTGTTATCACGGGCGACTATTGATTAGTTTAGGCTTTACCGATAGAGGTCATTATATGCTGATCATGTTGTGAACCGGATGTAAATTAATTACAGGACGTGATGACAATGCTCTTCCCGTACGTCCAGTTATGTAACACCGCGCTGCTAATGTAGATGATCCGCCTTGTTACGGCGGTTAAAGCAGGTGCAAAGTGACTCATGAATATAATACAAGTTGGTATCGGTAACTTGAACACTTCTGTCGATTTGATATTAATTACTGATGATTATTATTTAGGATGTCCTTCAAAAGTTTTTGATAATTGGTCTCAGGAAACAGTGATCCCACAAAAACAGTTCTCGTAAAAAATAGGCCAAGTCTCGTGTTCGTGTAGTGACAAAAGGTTCTGAGATCATATTCTGAGCCAAGTCTACACTTTACAGTTATATTCACTTCACTTTATGAAACGGAATGGTTTCTCTCGGTGTCATAGATCGTTTATTTTGAATAAAAAAAATTCTGGTGACTTGGACATTATGCGCGCTAAGTTTTAGTTAATCTGCTGCCTCATCAAACCTATAAATACGTAAAAGCCAAGATGTCCCTCACTCTTTTTCGAAATTGACAAGTATGTATAATGCCCACAATTTCAGTAAAAATTATGAATTCTAAATCACCGCTCAAATGTAATGATTCCATTTGAAAATAGGCGAATAAGAACATTTCAGAATTGAAGACATCAATATACATTACCAAAAATGCCCCACTTTCTGAAAACAATGCTTGTGCGCCTTAGCCGAGCAATGCGGATTGCCGCTTATTTAACTACCACCTCAAATAAATTACTAATATCTTCCAAACTAAGCATAAGAACAAAGTAAAATTTAAGGTATTAGTTAAACTTCCTGATTTCTATTCATTGAAAAATTCTTAGGCATATAACTTCATCAGGAGCAAAGTAATTAAGTCGCAAATATGTACCAGAATTTTTCATGTTTAGGATTGTAATTAAATAAATACGGGGAATTCAGTTTACTGATGAGTCTGAAAGAACCATTTGAAGTTGAAAATATTGTGCTGTGTCATAAAGCTGCTAGTCCAACAACCAGTTGAGATGCAGACTATTCTGCCGCGGCATTAGCGCATTACTGCTTCGCGGTGCACTTCCGGGTGTGTAGTGGAGTAGCGCATTACTGTTTCGCGGTGAACTTCCGGATGAATTGAGGAGTAAACTTTAACGGCTTTGCGATGTTCGTCTCTGTATAGTTTAGTATAGCGGTTTACTGTTTCACGTTGCTTTACACAGTTTTCTTCACGATAATTGGCTGAAGCCTGCTGGAGTTGTTTGCTTCGTGAATTTGCAGAAGACTTTGGTCTTGTTCTTTTGTTCTTGAGAGGTCTCCCTATTTTCGTCAACTCTACTTGTGATTTATTATGAATTGTTTCTATTTTATGTCGCTTTAGTTGCTGTGGTTCGGATCGAGATTTTACAGGCATCTTTGATCTACCTCTTTTATTGCGAACAGGTCTTCCTCTTTTTGTCTTACTGAAATCAACCCCACTTTCAGTAAAATTGATCGAGTGATTTTGAGAACATTCAACTCTACCGTTCATTCCAGGAGGATCGTCAAGTGGGATCAAAACATCATAATGACCGCTTAAGAAACTTCCACTAAAACGCAAACTTTTTACTGGACCACCGAAAGAGCCCCTAAGAATACCGTTCTTATAGACTTCAAACTTGAACGGATATATAGCACCTGCAGACATAAGTTCAGATACTGAGCCATAAGTATTTGTGTCCGTCACAAGGACTTTTGATCTGGATAAGTCATCCCATGCTCATCACAACTATAGACTTCCATCTGATTCCAGTGACTTACAACATACGATACTATGGCAGACCTGTCACTGAAAGCTGAACAAGGGGTCAATTTTACCTTACAAAGAGTACGCTAACGAATGAAACAAACAAGAACCGTGTCCAGCCATGGGTATAACTCGGTATTATACCACCCTATCATCGCTAAGATGTAACATGACAAGAGATGCTATTTGGCATTAGGATGGACAAAGCATACTTTTTTCTGTATAAATAATACATGTTACATATTTTTGAAATATTACTGATCAGCAATAGACAGAAGAGCAGATTGTTTACGTCTGTGTAGTACATTTCCACATAGCTGTGTGGTAGCTCGCTGGTTAACGCGCTTGCTTACTGATGTTTGGACCGTGGTCTTCGGTTCAAATCTCGGTAGATGCAAACATTTTCAAGAGTTGTTTTTGATCTTATTAGCCACGCAAGGACCCTTGGTTGTTCGGATTCCATGTTAAACTGTAGATATCACAAATTTATGGGTGCAATGCTGTACATGTACACTTATTTACGCTATATTGATCAGTGGTCAGTGCTAATATCATAAATGCGGAAGTAGGTCTTTGTCTTTTAGTTACGTTTTGACGTCTAAATGGCTATATCGATAATGATTGAATTTGACAAGGAGATACTTTGTATCTGTAGGAAGGACATAGAACATTATTATTATTATTATTTTCTGTATAAACAACAGTTGTAGTCACGAAATCTTAAGAACTTATCGAATGGTGACAGGCAGATGGATGCGTATGTTAGTCTGTAATGTTACGGTGGTTGCTCAAGCTGTGCTTCTCGCGTGTGTGATTTGTTAATAAATTTCGTTTAGAGACAAAACGTATTATTTAGTATAGAGGTCGATTTCCTCTGCACTGTACAATTATTTTGTGTTTGCCTAAAAGTTTCTGGCACCAGTTTATTTTGTCTTATTTTTGACATGCCTTGCAGGCCTAAACCTGGCCTAAAGTGTAGCTCTAGCAGAACACGAGCAGCTTAAGTTATTAGAACCCAAGACTGTGATGCTCATGCTAAAGAAAGAAGAAAAGATCAAGCTGAAATAAAGCCGCCCTTAGTTAAACATCCCCCTCCCCCCAACCACACACACATACACACCCACATACACACGCACACACATATTACCGCACCTTCTTTTGTTTGTCTGTTTTTAAATATTTGGGAAATTGATTCTCTTCATTAGACAGGTTCGGCGGTTTGAGCATATAGCTTCATCCAGAACAAAGCAATTAACCTGCAAATATGTACTGGAACGTTTCACGTTTGGGTTGCCATTTAATAAATACAGGGAAAAATCAGCAATATCATTACCAACAATGACTCCCACTCTCTGAAACAATTAATGCGCGTCGTAGCCGAGCAATGAACATTGCAGCCGGTTTAACTACCACCTCGAATAAATAACAAATAACTTCAAAAATAATCATAGGAATAAAGTAAAAATTAAGCCTTTGGTTAAACTTGCTTGCCTCTATATATTATGGAAATATCAGGTTTGTAGCTTCATCAGGAGAAAAGTAATCAAGCCGCAAATATGTGCCAGAATTTTTCGTGTTTGGGATTGTAATTCAATAAATACGGGTGAAAACTCCAATATCAGATTTTTCTTATGATTTAGGGATGAAACCATATATGTGTACCAAATTACTTGTTTCTAGCATTGCTGGAAGTACAGCTGAATTTTGATGTCAGGGTGTAATGCCGAAATAAAATTTTGAATTTCAATAACTACCAAACTAAGAGAAGGAAAGAAGTAAAATTTAACACATTAGTTAAACATAGTAAGGTCACTCAACAGTGAAAATCTGAGGTTTATAAAGTAATTTGGGTAGAAAGCGATTTCGCGTTAGGGGTAGGTAAGGAGGTAGGTATATGGAAATTTACGAGTTTCAGACTTTTCTTATAATATGTGGGTAAAATTTTATCTGTGTAGCAAATTTCAACTTTCTACGGCTACGATAAGTGCCTTAGAATTTTGATGATCATCAGTCAGTCAGTTAGTCAGTGAGTGAGTGAGTGAGTGTCAAATCTCTGAAGTTTGCGTCCGAATAACATACGAACTAAAAACAGTAACAAAATGAAATTTAGTACGTTTGCTAAGATTGCTGATATCTATGTATAACAGAAATTTGAGACATGTAGCATAAATACGATCGTAGAAATTCAGGTTCAAAAATGGCCCGAATCGCTTCCGAGAAAGATTAGGCAGTGCCGCCGTTGACTCGACTTGGCGGGTGCACTGCCTTGCACCCAAATTCCCTGATTCACTACAAAGAATTTTTCGCACTTCTTCGCGGACTTTAGAATCGGCGTTCTACGGAAAAATTATGAACATTGGAAATAAATGTAAATTCGGATGGTCGTAATGACCTGGTGACAGAATTTCTTTTTGGCTGCACGATTTGACCCCATCGTAGCTGCCTATCCTAACACGGTAATAGGGAAACTACAGTTTAACGTGGAATCCGAATCACGGAAGCGTTCTGGCGTACTTTGTATTATACAGCAAGTTGGGCCAGAGGTGAAGGTCGGGCTAAGTGCCTATGAAAACTCCACCGAGACAAGGATTTGAACCAGAGACCATTCAATTTCCAGTCAGAAGCTTTAACCACTGATCCACCAGACTACTAATACTGGACATATAGAGACGGGTCTTTCCAGAGCTGAGATATATCTCCACAATTTTCATGGGCCCAAGATAACATAGTTCATTGATACTAAGCGGGTACAATAGTAACTTATTTGTTACAAAGATGCGGCAGTTCTGTATCTCAATTGGAACTTGAGCAGTGTGGAAAGAACTTTAGAAAACAAATAGGAAATCTTAAGAGCTTTTCGAGGACAATTCGTTCACATCATACATAGACGAGCATATCATCGCCTTCCCCCACACTGACAAATACCTGTAGATAATTGGGTGTATAGTTTTATACATTATATTGTAATAAAACAAAGATTTACATCTTACATAATTTTTATGTTGTTTCTGCCAGTAACTGCTTCATGCAAACCGATAAGATCTTGCACTGAGAAAAACATTACCCAAAATTTCAAGCTTAGCACTTGACAGAAAGCCCTATTCAGCCACATTAATTTCGGTTTTCCATGGTATCCCTAAATCTTTGTAGGGAATTCCACGACGATTGATTCAGCAAAGGCTGTGGCCAATACCTTTACGTCGACTACTGGCTAAGCACTTGAACAGATGACAAACGCCTTCCTTAGGAGAATATTTTGTTCTGAAATTCCTTTAATCATCCAAAATCACCACTGCTACAAGTTCTCCTGAGTACTGATCTCACATTCTCCTCTTTAGTGTCACATAATCCATATCCGTAGGATGATTCCACTTTTTGTTAAATTATTGCGTCTATTCGTGAATGCAACTCTTATCGACAGTTGAAAATCAAAACTAAAAAATCGACTGTGTTCTTATCAAAATGCTCCAGGGAGATTTCTGATGTTTTCACTGGAATGTGTTTTTGCTGTGCAGTCTAATATCATGTCTTACAATTTAAGCACCAATATCATCGTTGTTGCACTTTAATAATATCAATTTGGATCAACTTTGAGGCTGTTAAGGCCATGTTCAAATTCAACCGCTGAAAATTAAGGAACCAACTTGCAATTTGTGACTGCACATTATTTAGTTTTATCAATTTTGAATTATACATACAGAACTTCAAATAAATTTCTTAACACAATGATTCGCAGGTTTAGATGTACATTTATGATGGGTGCATGAATCTAGAGGAAAAAGAAGATTCCTTTGCAATAAATGGACGAGGCCGCTTAGCTTAGCACTTGGCAGATTTAGTGTTCATGAGGGTCTGTACAGGGAAGCTTATAGTTCTTCAGTTTGCCTTAAAAAGATTTAACGGTATTGAAGATTGCTGTATGTTATGTACTTGTTATTTGTATCTGACATCACATGGTTTACGAATGCGGAGAAATAACCCAGCTGACTGCAACGGAGGAATACTGGCAATAATCAAACTTAACGATTTAAATCAACAGTTGCATCTTGTCATCACCCTTTCAGAATCCTTCGCCTTCACTTCTTGCTGTCTCAGCAAAGTTTCTAACAACAAGAGAAAATAGAAGGAAGCAATCATCCTCGTGACCGGCAAGATAAAGGCGCTCGGATCGGACTAACTCCATAGAAATCAGATAGCGAGTTGACAGCCACGATGGAAGAAAAAGCATCTCTTGTGGGTGAAACTGAAAACCGAAATGTTAAGAACTGTGTAGGAACAATGTTTGTTTATACGATCTTGTAAGAAGCTTATGAAACATATTCTTTACGGTATCTGGAATGTGCAGTATAACTTTTTTATTTAAATTGTTTAGTTTATCACTCAATTTTTTTTACAATTAGAAAATTTACAGCTTACCGAATGCTATTACCTATGTTTCTGAAAGTGTAATGTGAGTTCCTGCGTTTACAGTGCCGATGTAAGAAGGTGTCTTTGTTCTGTGTGTGTAGTCCGTTCAGTTTTTATTGAGACATGTTTGATTTACACTGAAGAAATTTGTTGGAAGTAGAAACGGTTAGACTTTTTCCAATGTATAGAGATAAAATACGTTTTATAGCAGAAAATAATAGAAACGGCAGTTACTATGGCGAATAATGTCAAAGGACTGGCAACTTTAATGTGATAATGTAAAGAGTATATCTGTTAAGTTCGTTAATTAACTTATATCAAATTTTTCGTCAATAAAGTTTTATGTTTCTCGTTTTTAAGTAGAGGACTTCAGTTTCCCAACGCCTGCGGATCTATAAGCACAAGGTACCAACATTGGGCTGAACTACAAATTAAAGAGTAATTACCCGTAAGTTATAACAACTACCCCATAACAGCTGACGCTACATCTATCTATACTATTATAACTCTGTAAGCAAGCTGCGTGTTTTATCTTTATTTGAACGGGTACCACCCAGAAACTACCTTAACAACTTGGATGGAGTTTTAAAGTTTTTAGAGCTAATGGTCCGAATCAAAATCTGCGGAAATAGCTAATCATTTATATCTACCATGGGAAGGAACATGCAATTAAAAATCTTTTTACATGGATCCTTGTGGGCCATGGATAATTATACACTTTCAGACATGCCCTACTTTCGCATAAATCTGACGAAAATTCACACAGCTTAACTAATTATTGTTTAATATTTTCACCTCGATTTTTTTTCAAAAAATTTCTGGAATGCAATAAATAAACTGAATACCTGAATCAAACATAATTATCATTATTACGAACGAGTTTGACCAAAGATGAAGATAATAATCTTTGAATTGTTCATTGTGATCATCATGACTCTTCCAGTGTATCAGTTTCTCCACTACATTGTTGCTGCTACGTATGGACACTTCAGGATGGACACGAAATTACCACACACATCACGTAAGCACCCATATCCTCGGCCGGATTCGAACCGGTGACCTTCGGCGCGTGGAGCCAGTACTGTAGCCTTACACTACTGCTTTACTCACAGTGTACGATGTTTACATAAATAATAAGCCGCAGTCGTGTATTAAAATAAAATAATAGCGTCTGAATAATGTCAATAAGACTTTACAAATTACTAAAAGGGTATGTGGAACTTAAGAAGAAAAAACGTGTTTGACAAAAACAAAGGCGGTTATTTACAATAGCTAACAGCATCAACCTAAAACAGAAATTTAAATATTTCCGAGTATATAAATTTACAGTTTTTGAAAACTACGTGTTACAAGGGACGTTAAATCCCAAGACAAAAGAAAATAAATAAATAAGTTAATAAGACTAAAGATAAAGTGCATGAATGGAAAGAGAAAATGTTTATTGATTTTATTTGCATGAAATTGTTCAATTTATTATAAGATGTTTACCGTAATTTATTGATTTTTTTTAAGCCATCTCTTTCTATCATTCAGAGAATAAACAGCTAATTGATTTAAAATCTTCTTGTCATATACAAGATGTAGCGATTGCTTGCGTAAATAAGATGCGACTGAAATTTTATAATCGCCTCTCTCTAGAAACAATTAGAAGCTTAGGTTCTATAAATTTGCCGTTACAACATTGAATAAAATAGTCTAAGCCCTTCCCTTACCAAAATTTCTGTGGACTACAGTTAGCCGTACCGGAAATTGAACCGGCATTCTCCCGAATTTCCGGCCCGGACGTCCCCACTGAGGCACGAGACTCCGTGAAAAGCGCTTGTGTCGAGAGTAGGTGTTGAACGTCGCTGATGCTCAGTAACAATAGAACCCTCCTACACATTTCCGGCGAACCATTAGGCGTTGATTGAACGTGCTCGCCTCGCAGATTAAAGCACATAGTTCCAGGCAGAAGACGCTTAAGGAAGCACTCGACAGACATTTTTCTTTAGCTTCGAGTACTGAAAGGGAAAAATACTATAAATTTATTGTAAACACTTGCTCCAGACACATTAAATGTGATGCCGGTTGCAGAAGAACAGAACCTTGGGAAATAATATATATTTAAAATTGATGCTGGAGTTACTTTGAACTTCTGCTGTGTCTATAACCTATGGAAAAGTGAATATGGTGTCTTACACGTTCCACCATTTCCGCGAAGCATATCTAAAATTACCTCTGCAATGTAAGTTACTTAGAATGTTGTATACCAATCATTGGGAATTGTTGATACGTCGCATTAGGCTAAAATTTAAGCGATTCTTTGAATAGAGACTTTCGTGCATTGTTATTAAGGCAACAAAAGAGTAAATAATTTTTTTCGTAGCAATACGTCCCTTAATTTCTCAGGCGATAATGTCTGTAAAGTTCAATAGTGTAAATGATAACTCTTTAAAAATCCGAAATAGGTATAGTGTACACGAAACGTAAATAATGAAACTGTTGCCATCTAAGTACTCTCAGAAATAGGTAGAATTTCGACAGTTCGTCTACTTGACACCGAGCTTGGTGGATGAGAAGTAATAAAAGAGGAAGGTTCGATTCCCGATATAGTTATTCAGGCTTCAGTTTCTTGTTGTTTTCAGAATTTACTTGAATTACATGTTACCTTGGTTTCTCTAAAACGGCCAAAGGGTAGTTCAATACTATTACTTTTCAAAATTTCCGTCTTTATTGACACCGGTGTCGAAGAACAGCAAAATCTTAATATCGGCACTAAAATGGGGTATTATTGGTTCCATGATAGTTGCGACGATTAGTGAAATTGGTTTGATGGATAAAAGACTTGCAGACTAAATAATGATTTTTTTGCATGCAGTAGTGTGAAGTTCAATCCTAATAGGTTCAGTCAGGATTCCTATCTTTACATGATGTGAGACCTGATTGAATAAAACAATTTCTGTTCAACTATGGTAATAATAGCGAAAACTGTGATGTTTAAACAGGACAGCAGCTGACAGAATACAGTATAGCGATGGCAGAGAATAGAGGAGCTCATCGCTAATATCCAATACGGTAAGAACGTCTCTCACGAACTGTGTTTGCCATATTGTTTTCTTAATCCTTGTTAATATAGTGGTATGCACTTGTGGTATAGTCTTCATACTGAAGTACTCTCCGAGCCTTAATCTGAATTACTAAGATGCCACTACGTCGTTATGTACGAACGTTGGTCATCGTTATTATCGTGGGTTGGTACAAGATTTTTAATACAAAGATTGCCCCTCATTGTACAGACATGTTTTTCTTCTATTTTGGACTTCAGTACCTGGGTAATCTATCCTAGCTCGGCATATTTCGATTTCTGTTCAATGTACAAGATTTTGAGTAAAGTTTGATTTAAGTAAAAGGCTAGAAGTCTTCCTAGCCATTTTGAGGTGCACAGTTACTTTTTTTTAACCAAAGAGAAGCTTAGCTAACATCAGCAGGCTTACTGGTACCTGAAACTCCTACGAAATGAGGTTAGAGCCGTTTTCGAGAAACCAAATACAAGAATTGCTCCTTTTTGGTAAAATCGAGTAACAAACATGAAAATCAAAACGTTATATACATACTAAATTTCATCGAAATCGCTACAGACATTTCTGAGATCGTCTGGTTTACCACCTCATAAATTTCATAAAAAAACTATTATTATGTTAAATAAAAATCTTTATGCTAAGCAGGGATTAATTAATGGTGCATGATTTGTGGCAATTCACTTAAACGAGAACGTGATCAGTGTTAAATCCATTCACTCCGGTAAATCTATGCTCATACCTCGCAGTAACCACACATCTTCTAATCAACCGTGCCCTTCCAAATGATAAGAAAACATTTCCCAAAAGAACTAACTTTCGTTATGAACATTAATGAACCACAAGGTCAGACGCTTCCAAAGGTAGGTTTGCATTTATTAGAACCTGTTTATTCAAATGGACATCCGTACGCGTCTTTTTCACGAGTTTGTAGATTCATTAACATTTATTTTTGTCTTAAAGACATATATGGTCACAAAGTCAACGATGATCACATTATAACTGCTGATATTATTTTCGAAGAAGTTTTCTAAAGTAAAGAAGATTGAAAAAAGGACATCTGACATCTATTTTTACATGTTACAATTAAATATGTAGTCTTTAATGATAACGAATTTTACAGTAAAATGATTTATTTACTACTCTTCCAAACAAAATACCTTTAATTAATAAATACTTGTATTTATTTTTTTCGCATTATTGAATTACCATTCGGTGACTGACCACGATACCACTCACATGGGTCAGCTAGTGTACAAAAATTATTCGTTTAATGTTATAAGAGTTCCTTATTGTAATCAAAGAAAACTTAACTAACATCAGCCCAGCTTACTGGTACCTGAAACCTCTACGATATGGCGTTAGCACCGTTTACGAGATACCAAATACAAGAATTGCCTTTCTTGTGTAAAACAATATGTTATCTAAATATGAAATTTCATCCAAATCGTTAGAGCCGTTTCCGAGATCCAAATATATATATATGTATATCTATGAGAAACGATTAGGTACAAGGAACGGGAAGGAATGGCAATTTTGAACTACCCTTCCAGGCATTCAGCTTACGTGATTTCTGGAAATCAAGGAACACCGAATTCTGGATGGCCAGATCATGTTTTGAACCCACGCCCCGCCGATGCCATGTATGAAAGTTAAACGCTCATTCACCAAACTAAGTATTAATGAAGACACTTCATCTGAGTGGTTATTACCAGCCATTGCATATCACTAATGTTTTAACAACTCTAATCTTTTGGACCATCGTGCTTAAATTGTCATAAAATGTAAAGATTTCGTATCTACAGCCAATTGCATTATACGTTTAAACGATGTTGGGATTAACAACATGAGGTTCATAACAAAGGAAACCATTGACGGAAAAAAGAGTGCGATGTAACACTAAATCTGCCAAGTATATAGCAGTAAGATTCAAAAAAATATGGCGGCGAAAAATATGAAGATTTCACAACCAATCTGCAGAATTTGTAAATAATACTTTGATAGATTGCGGATGGTAAAGAAATAATAAAAAATCTTCACAGGCACTAATGATTATTTGTATTTAGAAAACTTTGATGTGTTTTCAAGACCCGTCATTTTAAATTATCACTGAGTAGTTAGTTAGTAGGACCTTGACATGAGTTAGTGTGCTTTTTTTATGTAAATAGAAACTATTTTTTAAGACTTTACACTCTTAGGTTTTGTTACATGCAGTACGATCTTTTAGCATTTGTTTTGTATTCCGTGGTATAGTAGCTCAAGGTAGATACTTGAATGAAGTGAGAAGGCCGCTGTTGTGGCCACTGCTGTCTGGTCGGCCCGTGTCAGCAGGGTACTCGAGCACACGTGTCGCACTCTACGTGACGCCACGTGCGGCTGGAGACCGCTACGTGCGCCAGCCGCCCCAGCACTCTGCTGCCCCGCGCGACATGTCGTCGCTAATACGTGCTCAGGGCCATGTGTCGTAGCTTCACTGCGACCTGATTAGCTCTGAAAGTTTTGTTTCCAGTGTTTTATATGAATCTAAAAGGTCAACATCCGAGCTGCAAATGAAAACAACACGTCAATCGATCGCTTTACACAACATAAATTTTGACAGAGAACATTCAGAATTTTTTAAATTTTAGGTGGTATTGCAGCCATTGGAAGTTTTTGTGTGTGTGTGTTTATGCTTTGTAAGGGCCAAGTAATAGAAAACTAATAGAAAGAAATTAGCAAGTTTTCAAACGTGCGCTGCAAAATTCGACGGTATTGGACGCATGATTAATGTTACACAACCAAATAAAGTAGGTGCTTGGTTATATCTTCAGAAGAATGCAGCCCAATGCCTAATCCAAATAACGTGTCTAGTAATGATTTTTGTACCAAGCTTCTAATTTCTGACCCACCACATTCGAGGTATCTATTAAGGCCGACTCGCAGTTGCCCTGTTTATTTTCATTTGTGAACAGAAAAGTGATGTATCTGATAATAGGTTCTTAGAATATAATATCACAACTTATAATGACCTGCTGACAGGGTTTTTATTGGCAGCGCATTCCGCCCATATGGTAGCCGCCATAACCTATCCCAGGGTATAAGTGACCTATTGTTTAACATGGAATCCGAAACACGGAAGGATTCTGGCGTAATTCACATAACACGGCAAGCTGTGCCAAAGGTGAATGTCGGGTTAAGGGTCCTTGAAAATCACCGCTGGGACGGGGATTCGAACCGGAGACCTTTCAGTCTCAGTCAGATGCCTTAACCTTTGAGTCATCAGGCTGCTAAATCACTGCTGAAGGGCTCAACTGGATTTGGATGAAACTATTAAGTTATGAATCTCGCAAAACAAATGTTGCTGAGTCATTTAGTAATTATAACTTTCTTATTTATATTGTATACATCGGACAATGTTCTGAGGTTTATCATATATGAGTATACAAGAAAAGAAAATGAAAAAAAAAATGTGTTAGATTAATTATTGCAACTGACCAGCGATGGCTAAAAAATATCATTACAGTAATAAAAAATTTCTCAAATGTCACTAATGTGATCACTGCCACATTATAACTGCAGTTGTTACTGCGTCGCTGATTGTCTGAAGAGGCAAAACAAATAAAATACCTTTGTATTGCTGGAGAAGAGGAAAATGTTGGTATCGCATTATATGATCACAAGAGATGCCTGTATGTTACTGCAGTATTGTGTTTGTAATTCATAATGCCATTGTAAACTAAAAAATACCTGCATTAATTTGTGATTTAAAATTTTGGTATTCTTCTTTGGGGAGTAAAATGGGTTATTCAGTAATTCGTAGATCCTTCTCATCCTTTTAGAATTCACGTTTTCTTCGTTTTCATAAATCTTATGGCACCAGCGTTTATTATTCACCGACGCATCTGCCTAGGAACAGCACAACGAGCATTCGAAGAGTGAGGTAAGCAAAAAGTGTAAGATGAATAAATTACCTGTTCTTTTGTGTTCAACTAACCTCGTTTTGCTCATATATAATGCATCTGGATTTATGCTAAATCCAATCATTTTTATCATTTAGCGATAGCAAGATTTCAATTGGAACATAAAAGAAATTTGTGTCAATATTTGTTTTATTTTCAAAAGAAAACGAATATTAAACATTTTTTTGGAAAAATAAGCTCTATTTCGAATTTTAAAAAATATGCAGTCATTGAATAATTTCTGCGCCTTGCCCAAAATAAGTGCCTACCTAAATTGAACATACGTTTTAATCTCAATAGAAAATAGCACTGAGTGATTATGGGGAGAATATTATTTCGCGGCTACATTACTTTATTTTATAGTTATCAATTATTATTAAAATGAAATTAATAACGATGTTTACATTCGATAATGATCAATGATGCTTCCGTTCGATAATGATTAACGATGTTTCCGTTCGATAATGATCAGAGGATGAATTTTAGAAACATTTTCCTACAGGTATTTAATATTAAGGAATTCATCTCTTCCATATCAAAGAGTGTTTGCAATGCTTGTTGCCAACTTTCAAAAAAAGTTATGCAACTATTGCTTTTTGTCACCTAGAGAAGGAATTCACTGCCAATTATCAAACATCGAGTCTTTCTTGGTTCTTAATTAAATGTAAATAATTTGGAACTTAAGAAGCATAACTTCTGTTAATTTTGCTTTTCCTCCGTAATTTATCTACCTTGTAGCAGGATGATAATTAATACACAGACCAGAGGGTGTTAATTACGGAAATATAAGATTTTCAATCTTTCTAGCAATCCTAAATTCTAATTTTATGAACGCGTGCCTACACAATTGATCAAAGCTTTATCTCGTCACAAGTTTACCAGACAAGTTAAAATGAATAAAGATAAAGAAGTGTAATACCGCACATTAATAAACTGTACGCAAACAATGCATCACTTCTACAACTTCTGTCAAAACTTACTCATCTTTCCACCAATAATACATTATTAAGTCAAGAACTAGAGTTATACCAGTTACTCAAATATTCCAATTTAATCCGCCATGACGCAAGAATTTCTAAAGTTCGCCTTCGGCGTTATTGAAAGAGAGCCAAGAGTCTTGAGAAGAGGCAAAACAAGAAGAATTCATTAGAAAATTTATTGCCTCCGTAATTGAGATTCCTATTTTTAATTTTGTGCAGATTATTCCCTTAACAAATGAAGTCACACGAGATACTAATATTCGGAGTCTATGATTAATATATTTTGATAATTTTTAGGAAGAAAACTCGTGACAGGAAAACCGTCATCGTACAATATCTTCTGTTGATTCTGTGTAAACATTGCTAGGCAGACCCGTTGTTTTAACATTTAGATAGAATATATTCTTCGGTATTTTTCTAAGAGTAATTTATTGAATCAACATATTTTTGTAATTTAATACGTCTAGTGCTTAAAACCGCCAGGTACTTTAATGTATCCAATCTTATTAGAAAACCAGGCCTTATTCTGCGGTTAATTTTGATAGTTCACTAGTAAGCAGTATTTCAGTATTGATCCAAAACTGGGGAGAATCTGATTCATACGAAAATATATTAAAATTATTTTAATTTTCTACTATTATTATGTTTGGTTATTGTTGCGTAAGTTGGTGTTTACCAAAATCACCTTGACAGGCAACCTAGTCTTTATTAATGTAGACGATATGAAAGTAATTGATACTTGATTCCAAATTTTCTATATTCTACACCATATTTGATGTGGAACCTGATAAATGACATTAATCGCATTAGAAAGGGGCTTAAATTTATTGTTTGAAATTACTAACACATTATAAATTAGGATTAAAGGTGTAATTGCTTCAGATGTGGGGTATGGTAATGTTAAAGTACATTTGGTGTCTTCTTCTCGATCATATTGTTCTAATTATAATAAAAATTATCAAGTTTGAATATTATTAATGATAATGAATCTTCAGCTAGTCACTTGACATATTACTGGACTTAACAGGATCAGTGAAATCTGGGTGTACAATTTATCAAAACTTTAGCATGGTGAAATGTACGCCTACATGAAATTTATTTTATTAATGTATGAACAATTACACATTGTCAAACATTTAGAGCGTTTTGAGATTGCTCAGGGTCGTTTACAGGGTAGAATTGATTTCACAAGCTTCCATCGTGAACGAAGATTTACAGTTTAGTCGCTAGCGAAGCCAGAGGACCCACGCAAGCCAGAATAGCGCCACAGGGGTCTCTGTTGTCAACAGCCGGCAGCGTGGCCTGTCGAGATGCGAGCCGTCTTGCGCCGCCCTGACGTCACTGAAAACTACTTGCTGCTGAGATACCCAATCATGAAGCTCCTCCATCCGTTCCTTTGCTCCGAGGAAAACTCTGTACTCTTTGCACTGCGGTGTGGCGTATGACGCTCGGTGAAACACAACTTTGCCCGCGAAGATGATTGCTCCTGGTAGGCTCAATAGATAAACATAAAAACATAAAAATGTTAACAATATTACTGGCGAGATTCTTTAGTGGCTGGATCGTCCCCCACCACATACCGAGCATACCACTTTTCTGAGAAACGGCACTAAGGATTTTTTTCGGTCGCCGGCACTAGCTGACGGCATTTGGTGGGCCTTTTCCGAAGCGTGCCTAAAGGGAAGGCGAGCCTTAGCTATTTATGATGGGCAATAAATCCACTGAATGCCCAAGCCAGGTAGAATGTTTAGTCAACCACCAGACGTGAAAATCTGAGCGCTTTGATCCGCCACGTAGCACTGTTTGTTTGAACCATACCGCAACATCAACATCTCGCAGATACTGTACGAGCAGTCGGTACCTAAAATATCTAATAAAATGTATTAAATAAATCATGTAGTTAGGAGGAGTCAAAGTTGCCTAACATTCGGGAGGACGTGGGTCAAATACCGTCCGGCCATCCTGACTGGGGGTTTCCGTGGTTTTCCTCAGTCTCCCAAGGCGAATGCCGGAATATTTCCCTACAAGGCCACTGCCAATATATCACGCGATTCTTCTGAAATATTTGCTACGATTATTAACAATTTTTTAGGGAAGGGAATAGCTTAGTTCCTCTTGAATGCCCCAACTATTAGTATTACTTCTATCGAGATTAAATCTGTGCCTATACGCCAGCATCAGATGATGAACAGCTTTGATCCTCGTTTATTGTGAGAAAAAATGAATCAAGTCCAACTTATATTCGAGAGCTACTTCTTAGAGTAAGATTATTACTTATTTCATGAATCACATTGAGAGGATAATTGAACGAAGAGTCTCTCAATTCAGCTGTGGGACTACAGGGAATCCACTACGTCATGCGGGTGGTATGGTAGCAGGCGAGCGTATCTCATCCCTCGCATTGTCTGGCGAATCATACTGCGGCAGCTACAAGGACTGCCGCAAAAAAAAGGAAGCCTTCACCAATCTGCTTTTCTGTGCCCTCATATTTACTAAACATTACTATTTCAACATTATTCGTTTTTTTATCTCTTTATACATGCGTCTCCTTTGCAATGACTCGAATTTTTGTCTTTTAGTCAAAATGTATCATCACACTGGTTTCTGTCAATTGTTAGAATATTGTTCATCTATGGCTGTGGCAGTCAAGCTGGTCCCTACCGCCCACTAGTAGTCCTTCCAGCTTTCATGGTGGGCTGTATGGTTTTGTTCTGTAGCGAAGCACTTTCGTTCTTTTCTTTAATTTAATTGCCATTTTCAAGAGTTTTAATGATCTCAATTTGCAGCTTAAAGGAACTGACAAAACTTTTATAGGTTGCCAAAGTATTGTGTCATTATTTACTGGCAAACTTGAACTACTTCGGTATAATCTATTGAAAAGAAAATTCTGTCAGTTTCTTGATTTCTCATCTATAAAAGATAATATTACTCTAGAGGATATTGACAGTATCAGTAGCCTCCAAAACGAACTTTAGCTGGACATGAGTAAGCGATTTTAAGATTTAAAAAAAATTGAAAGTGACTGGATGGAAAAACCCTCTTAACGCAAATCTTAAAGAGGATGATGCAGCATTCTTAATTAGATATTAAGAATAAAGTACAGACAAATACGATAGTGGTGGATACGAAAACCTGTAAAAAATACTTATCTTACATCTAAATATGTGGCAAGTGATATTCAGTTTATTAATATCTTTCCCTGCCTCTTATCTTGTGTAATCAGGCTTTTATGCTGTTAATAATATTATAACCGAAGGAAGAAACTGTCTGGAAATTTTCGAAAGAGGAGACCTTTGTTTATTTCTCACAAAAATTTATCTAGATATCCAGCTCATGCTTATATGTACGTAAAGTACAAATTAAAAGATACATTTAACCACAGTAAGTCGTTGTATAAAGATTTAGTCTTATAAATTTAACGTAAGTCAGATGTGAATTTTTTGATATGTAACTATTATTATTTGCTCTAACTTTGAAATTTTGTAAAGTTGCTTTCATACCTCATACATGATATTTACTGTGGGACCAGTGAGCGATCAGAAAAATTTACTACTAACAGAGATACTAAGGTGGGCGTTAGGTAATAGGTGTTGACTTCCACTGAACTACGGTCTGAGATTATGGGACTGTAACCGAAGAAAGTAAAACTCCTTCCAGAAAATCATCATTAGATACTCCAAATATAATTATTGCCTTCTAAGAATTATTTCTCCTCTTGTATCATAGTCTATGGAAATATAGTAATTTAATTTTATAGTTTGTACCTATCTACAGCCTTTGAATACAATATGTTTGTTCACAATACTTTAATCATGACGTTCTTCTGCTTATCTCTTTGTATGTAAAATATTTTTTTGTAAATAATATTTCAATATCTTTCGAGAAATTTCGTGTATATAAGTGGCGATGCAAGATTTATATTTTGGCAACATTATTTCAGTTTTAAAGTAATGTACTTTGAATTTATTGACGTTTTTAAAATAATTCGTGCAGTATAACAAAACTATGTATCCTATTCAGATGCAAAAATGTACAGATGTTAAAAAGTAATGTAGCCCAGGGGTACCACAGGGATCAGTCTTGTCACCATTACTTTTTAACATCTACACAGCTGACCTGCACAAGATATTGCCACAGTCGGTCATAGTCCTACAATACGCCGACGACATCTGTAGTTGTACAATAGGCATAAGCATTGAAAGTTGTCAGGCGATATTAAATGAAGCGATGCGAATACTAATAGAGTGGTTGTTTGCTAATGGACAAGAGATACTGTATCAATCAATAAAAGCTCAGTCTGTATATTTACTCGCCATAGAATATCCCCAATGTCCAGCATGAATTTTTTACCTTACAATCTTCCAGTAAAGTATAGTGTGAAATACCTAGGACTAACAATAGACAACAAACTTAAATGGAATGAACACATCAAACAAATAGATAAAAAAGTTTTTTCAGCTAATAACCTGATTCGAGTGGTAACAGGACTACAGTGGGGAGCAAGCCCACAAATCGCACTGATGTTGTACAGATCCTTAGTATGACCACATTTTGATGATGGGTGTATCTGTTACGGGTCAGCTTCCGAACGTACAGTAGCCAAGTTAGATGTTCTGCAGTATTGAGTCTTACGCACCTGCTTGGGGGGCAATGCAATCGACACCCACGAATGCGCTATGCGCAGAAGCATGTGAACCACCACTACACCTACGCAGATCCTACCTATACTCAAAGTTATAGACTAGTTAATGCTATCCACAAACTATCAATGGACTGTCTAACAAAAAGATACTGGCGACATAAACGAATGCCACCTTTGGTTTCGGCATATCTTGAAACTAAAACACTGAGCGACAAATCCTGCAAGAGTAAACAATTATATTGCTACGAATTACCAGTATGGCACACACTTAAGGAGGTAACAGTAATTATTAAAAAAACATGAAAATCTCAACATACAGACATACTTAGAATATTTGAAGAAATGGCTTCCAGCCAGGTGCATATACACCGATGGGTCCAGAAACAATAATTACGCTGGAAGTGCATTCATCAATCTTGACAGTATAGAACAGGGCACTTTCAAACTGCCGAGTGAAACCTCAATTATGACAGCAGAACTAATTGCAATCCTAGAAGCGCTTAAGTATGCCAGCAGCTTACAGGACAACAACAACATCGTGCTATCTGACTCACTCTCCGCACTAACGGCACTAAATACCAACATTTAAACCAAAGTAACAACCCAATTATATACAAAATCATTAAAATAATCATAGACCAGGAAAACATTAATAAACTTGTAGCGTTGTCCTGGGTGAAAGGACATTGTTGGTGTAGAGGCAATGAATTAGCCAACCAGCTGGCAAAGGAAGCAACCGTTACTGGCAAAGCTACCCACGTAAAGATAGCCATGTCGGACTTAATCGCGACTCTAAAAGACAAACTATACAAAGACTGGAACAAGGAATGGGAACGCATATCCACCAAGAAGGGTAAACACTATGCAAGCTTACACCCGGTAATTTTAAAACGACCATGGTTCCAAAATATTCGATGCCCCAGGAAACTATACACCAGTATATCTAGACTAAAATTTGGGCATGCACGCTTCAAAAAGCATGTATATAGGATCGATGTTGTAGACGATCCATACTGTGAATGTGGTCAGGAAGAAGACTTTAACCATATATTCTTTGGATGTCCACTAAAAAATGACATATGACAACCTTACTAAGAAACTGGTACAGCTGGGGCAGCAATTGCCATCAAATGTTTCTACTCTGTTAGCCACTAGCAAATACAAAATCTTTTCCCTCATGTACTCTTTATTACGGCAAATCAAACTGGAATTATGAAAATAGCTTCATTAATAAGTGTAACAGACAAATCCTATCGTTGAAAGACTCACTATGTATTATAACGGTTTTAATGTATATCTTTACCGTGTAAAACCAGTTTTTTGTTCTTTGCACCGAAGTAGTATACAATTTGTCATTTTAACCTGTACAATGAATTATGTAACCAAAACTTCAATGTAAATTTTGTTCCTTATAAACTAGATATTTTAATGTACAGAATGTATTATGCAATTAGTATTTTTAACGTGTACAGTGAACTATGTAACCGGCCACACGTAATCTAATCATGTAAATGGAAAATGGCTAGATAGCCTGCAGGGCTGAAAGCCAAATAAAAAAGAAAGAAAAACTTTATTCTTAATTGTTCATTGTAACCGGCGTTGAGTATTCACTCAAATCAAACATTCAACAAATGAACAAGCAGACATTTTATTTAAAGTTGTATAAAATGGTCCAGGAAAGTTAGAGAATTGATAATGTGTAAAAATCTTAAGAACAAAGCTATTGATAACTCTCATTTTTTTCGCACGGTTGGAAAGTAAAATCTACTTTACAGTAATAATTTTTAACGGTAGAGTAATTACAGATATAAATTAGTTGAGAAAGCCTGAGTGTAAATGAGTTCTGTAAATCCATGGTAACAAGTAACGATTGTCAATATCTTAAATGTTGAAAGTATTATTTATTCTTAAGATTAGTCTCGGTTTTGTCACTAATTGAAAATTTATATTTAATTCTCTTGAAATCTTACATCTGTTTATGTCTGGACACATATGGTTCTTTCAGATAACTGCAAAATATGTTTCTATTTGAAGGGTGAGACGAATAAAATAATAATCTATCGTTACTGAATGCTGTTGAAGAACACAAATAACATTTTATGCAACTGCTACCAGCAGTTACTTTTTCTACCTCGGTTTTCCTTGAAATATGGGGTATAATTTGAAATCAAGAACCCTTAAAATATTTTAATGCCCTTAAAAAGTAATAACTACCTTGTTAAAAATATGAGTTTCTTTTTAAGAATATCTGCAATTACTCTGAGATATGTACCTCTCTATAGTAATTTTATGACTACAACTTTAGAATAATAATAGTTGGCTGAAAGGCTGGTCTACATTTCGTCAACCGGGTTGAAGGGAGTAGCTTTGGTTTTTGCGTTTCAGGACAAATTAATTATGTTCATTTTGTACTTTTTCGAGGTAACCCAGGATATGGAAAACGTTATGTGACAGTTGCATTTCCGTTAGTCGCTAATTAATCACTGTAGGAAATATTTAGAATTGAAAGGTGAAGTATTTTTTCCTAAAACTCAACGAAGATTCGTATCGGCAATCTGTAGGAACTTAAATACAGTGGAAGACGTGGCAGATATATTATTACCCGCTCAATCTCCGAGCGAATGGCTGTACCGGTCGACTCCACTGAGTACCCTGTTGAGCTGGCTCAGTGACAATCTATTTTTGTGTGTGGGATCTTCCTGAGATCTGACCCGGCGGCAGTACGCAGGCAGGCAGCGGGAGTTCCGGGCACGTTGTCATGGTGACGGCGCTCCCCTTGGCCCGTAGGGGGCGGGACCGCGCGACGCCAAGCGACGCGTAGCGCCGAGAGGAGCCACAGAATTATTGCTCCACCGGGCGTGCGGCGAATATCCGAGGGGCAGAGGCACAATCGCGGCAACATGGTACAGGCTGACATCGGGGAAGGAAGGGAACGGCGCGGCAGCTGGACTGGGTAGTATCCCGGGAAGTGGTGGCCGCAAACAATGCGTCTTCAAAACGCTTCTCGCCAGTCCAAAACAGTGCTTGCCATAGAGTCCCTCCCACCACCACAATTTTCTACCTCGGCTGTTTATTAATTACACAGAATGATTGCATGTATCTGTATGCTCTATTGCACCTCAATTACTGGTAGCGTCTTAACATCATGAAAGGAGAAGACACGTATTAGGCAATAACTTCACCTTAGCTATGTTATAGTTACCAAACACTTAGCTTTAAGAACACCATCTTGAATCATATTAAATAGTCGTCCACTATTTCAAATTATTAACCCACAATTAATCTTCAAAACAGTTTGACTGTTACAATATTTTAAGCCTAATTTCGTTTGCACCTTAGCAGTGTTGTTACAAAATTCCTCTTGTACAAAATAATCTCTCATTGTAACTACTGATACTGGAAGCCTTACATTAAATTGATAAGCAACAACCATTTCTGTGTGATAACATTTATTAGCATACGCTTTTCGTTCTTGTAATATAGGTCATTGGCTGAGCATATATATTTCGATAATAATTCATTATATTGTTATATTATTGGTAGTTTACCATTATACAACAGCCATTCGACTACAAAACCAGAAATAGTAGTTAATATTCATGCACATTTATTTTATATTTCGGTGATTATTATTTGTTACAGTAAAACCATTAGTACTATTTGTGTACGTATTTCACAGTGTCAAAATTCAACACCCTGGGATCCAATACCAGCGGTGTCAGGACCTTTAAGAGATGTATTGTATAATAAGAACTACTACTCTAGAGTGTGAATACGACGATAAACTGTATGTCCAAACACGACAGAGGCAATTACGTGGCAAATCGAAACTCTGTGGCCAGGTCGCAAGACCATACGAAATTACTTTGGAATAATGTAAGCTGTTATTGTGCATCTATACTAATAAAACGCTAAGCTAGGTCATTATGTGATCATGTCCGTCACACTGTGACGCCACGCAGCAAACCTCCGTCACTGAATTATCAACGGCCAGAGATATTACTAGATATTAGAGGTTATGAGCATCATTTAATAAAAGTAATATTTAGTTACATATTAGCAAACACCAATAGCAAAGTAGAAATTTCGTTAAATTCAACATATTAATTATTAGTTGCTTTTATATTTTTATTCAGTAGATGTAGATGTTTTCTTATACTCTCTGTCCGGAGGGGCTTATGGCTTTATGGCTTTATGTCTAGGTCATTAGAGGCGGGAAAGGACTGTGGACAAGGAACGAAGAAATTCGGCCATGGCCTTTCTAAAGGAACCATTTGGGGAAATAATGGAAAACCCAAATCTGGGTGGCCGGACGGGGATTCGGACCCGCGACTTTCCAAATGCACTCGCTGCTATTACTGAACTGAAAACCAAATTAAATCATTTCCAAAGGCATGATCGTTATTTAATAACAATTTAATTTAGTTAAACCACTGCGAGGAATTGAACCGCCAGAAGACTGAGTTCAGTCCATTACATAAGACGGGCTTACAAGGTATTTTGTATGCTATGTAGATGCTTCTGTGACGAATATATTCTAAGTCACTGTTACCGTTAACACGAAGAAATTAATTTCAAAAATACTTTATTAAAGTATGTAATGTATTTAAACTAACATATTACAATAATTATTAGTTTCTTTTTATTATTGATGTTATCATACTAGTCGCTTGTAAATAGTTCAAATAGGTCAAGTATAGATCGTGATATATTGAATGTACGCTTACGCGGGTGATATAAGTTACGATTTTCCCACGTCATTATTAGCAGAGGGTTGTGGGTATGTTAAAATGCAGATAGGACCAGAATAACAATTGACATATTTTGTAACTGCATAATTAACTATGAATTTAGTTTTATAAACAAGTTAAGTGGTTTTCATAAGCGCCATGTTACCGAAGTTATTACTAACTGCGGATGGAAGCTGTTCCATATTTATCGTGCTCAATGTGGCCTGGACCAAGAATAAGACCGATTTAACGTCGTATGACATAAGATTTTCGGATTCCTAACTACAACCGAAATATGTACAACTTTACAAATTCAAGGTTATGAGCATTCCATATAGTTAAACAACTGCAAAGAAATGAATAGCCAGAATACTGGATTGAACCCGCCATTTCTGCCTCGCTTGGAAGCTAGTTACAGCATCATGTTAAAACATATGTAAGCAAGTGTATTTTGTGTGACTGTGGAGCTGTTATAACTTAAAAGTATGTTGGTCAATGTTCCAGTTTTGTACTTAATGGTTGGTGTTTAGTATTTCTAATAGTTTTTTGATGGCAAGATTGATGACTTCGTTGGGTATTATCCTTCTCTAAGATATGGATTTATGGATAAAATAACTTTTTTTAATTTGTATAAATGTTACCTACTAACATTTACTTTAATATTTTCATATCTTTATGAATGTTGTTGAATTATCGACGTGAACTAGTAATGGTTTGCTATATTTATATTGCATGTTATAGCTTTGAAATTTTGTAGTTAAATTTTTTTTATTCTGTTCTATGTAAATTGCCTCCCATTGATTGCAACTCAGTTCATTTACGCGTGATTCCTGGCGACAAACATATTCGTTGTTTGAGTTAAAGTCTTTCGTTATTTATCATAAATGTAACTTGTGTTTCTTGAATCTCCAGTGTAGCTCAGTGTGCTGAGGGGCCACAAAAAGGATCGGAGACGAGCACATCTTTCACCGACCGAGAGTCCTCAATGCGGTTTAGTCCGGTTTTCCGGAGCTATCAAGGCTAGTGCCGGGATAGTCACCAATCTCCTCACCATAAACTACACTGTTCACCAACAACTTATCACACATAGAACACACTTACACGTTTACAGACGGATGACAGCACTTCCCAATAGTACTCAGTACGACCTGAAAGTAAATAAAAAATACTTGGCGTCAACAAGGTCACGTGACCGAAACCATAGCTCCAAATCTGACCATGCAAACGACGAGTAAAACTATTCAATCGCAGCCGATCCCAAAATGGTGGGAAGATTGTGAAGAAGATCTTGTATTCATTAGTTCGCATAAACTGATTGTTTCTGTGTGTGGTGGTATCGTTTAGTAGCCCATGAAACGCCTTGCATAACTCAGAAATGTAATATCTAGTCCTTTACCAGTTACCTCAGGTATATGTGTTCCTATTTCGTATGACTTTTTTGTTCCGAATTTTCTTTGCTATAATGGTTTCACATCGCCTGGCGTACTACAAGACGATTTTTTAAGTTATTAAATGCAACGATAATTCACTGTAAGATCCTAAAAATGTTAGTTTTAAAAAAAACTCTGTATTACTGATTTTCAAATATACCAATTATACTGCCGCAACCACTTTGTATTTCTACCATCGTACCACTCTCTCCGCATACCTGCAACGTACAGTAGTTAATGCAAATACCTTGTCCTTCTCTTGCTGTTACAACGAAAATTGATTTCTTCAAGGTACTGAGCAGACATGAATATAAAGAGTGCAGTTTTACTAGTGATAGTTAAATATGTATTTATAAATTGATTATTTGTCGTTAAGTACTATGACGACATATAAAGACCACCTGCGAAAATAATTTATTGTAATATGGGTTCATTATTGATTTTAAATTAATGGGATGTGGTAACGGTAATCTTTATTTGAAATAGCAAACGTTAATTACATGAACATTAATTTTAATATCGAATAATGGATTTAATAAGGAAACGGAAACGAATACAGAACATTGATGGATTTGTTTGTTTAGGTAACGTACGGCTAGAATCTTCGGTTGGCATGAAATCTTATTTCAGTTCGTTACTGTGTGTAACTGATTTGTAGAACACTCACGGTCATTTAGCAAACACAGTGTATTCATTACCTTTTTTCGTGCGTAAATGCGTAAGTGATGATGGCTGGGCGGCAGATGCCCATGCTGTTGGTCGCGGCGTTGAGTCTGCATGATCGGTGCGGATTATAGCAATCTGACCCTGCGGTCACTCGGGGATACTCTGTGGGGGACGCGCCCGACGCCGGTTATCGACTGACCCAGACCGGAAGCTGCTGCTGCCGTGTGCCGTCGCGGCACCGGAGAGCCTTTCTAGCTAATTCCTCATCTCCGAGATTTCAACACAGACAATCAAGCTAGAATGCTCGACTCCGAAGTCCAACTTATGAATTCCGAATCGAAATCTCTGATGTTCCCATTTCGATGTTGCCTCTGCCCTTCGGAGGAAAAATCTACTTCACCCATATTGTCTGTAATATTTATCTCCTACAATTTTTGTCCATTCCAGAAGCATTGTTCATGTATAACAGCAACAAAGATGCCGATCTTCAAGCACCGATATTTGTTGTGGTAATATTCTATCCCATCTTAAGTGTATTTGCTCAGTGCAATGAATCCTGAAGATCTCACCAATGCATAACTACATGCCAGCTGATACTAAAAACTGTATTGTTCACTGCTAACAGAAAAACAACCATCCATAAACGGCCCGAGTGCTTGTTCTAGATAATAGATCAGGTACACTTAATCTACTTTACGGTATTAATTTTACTGTAACATCATTATCTTCTTCATCGTCACCATCTTTTCTCCACATCGGGAGTCGGCTGGCTTTGATGAGCTTTCATTCATCATTGGCAATGGTCAGGTTCGGAGCTTTGGTTTTACGGTGGCATGCTCCGTTGATGTAAAGCATTTCATACCTACTGCCAGGTCATATTACGTTAAGGAGGAAGTGAAGCGGTGCCAACCCTCTGCAAAATGTATAACAATTTTCTACGTCTGTTAAGAATATTTTTTGTTTGTTTATGAGGCGCAGATTGTAGACCACCACAACCTTTGCCATGATGGCTGCGAAAACCACCAAAAAATCGCAGTCAGGACGGCCGGTACGAAGGGGTCGGGGCTGTTGACCGTTCCCATTACACCACCTCACATAGTTTGGACGACTCAGCGCATAGAACCACACTGGCGGGTACTCTAACACCACTATGGCCGGTTTAAATAAGCCTGTCTCACATACAATACAAATGTCTAGTAAATAGCAACTAGAAATGTATGTTATGAGAGTGTGTCATTACAAGACTCTGATTATTTTATTTATTCGTCTTATGGCTAAGCAACTAATACAATACATATAAATATATACAATGACAAGAACGTTGGTAGCGTTCAAAAGTTGATGTCTACTTCTTCCAGCCATTCTATGAGGGAACTTGTAGCTCCTAAAACATCTTCAAATGGTCCATCACACTTCCGTAGAGGGCATTCCCTGATTCCCTGATTCCCTCCACACTCTGGGAAGGAGCACCGCAGTCACATGCAGGAGAATCCTGAAAACCCACTTATAGTGCATGGCGTTGCATTTGAAGTGGCCTGTTCTTAGGCGATTTAGTTTGACCCACTGGTCTCTCTTCAGATGGAATCCTGGAAATCCAGTTGTGAGATCTTTAATATCTGGATCTTTCACAGATGCAGAGTTCCAGCTTACAAGACTCAGATGATTACCATTTTCAAGCACTATGAGACACATTTTATCTTCCTCCATCTGATTTCTTTTTTTTTTCCAGTAGAATATTTCCGGTCAGAGATTTGTTCATAAATGTATCGCCCTACATCACGGGGTGTCACGTACATTGGTGGGAAGATATAAGAAATAAATTTTTCGATGCAGTCCCCTGCGTGATGTACGAGGCGGTGAGATTCAATTAGTCGCCGCAGCGCAGCCGCCGGCGCCACCTGCGTCGCAGTCGCCCGTCCCCGCCGGCCAAGACGGAAGTTGAAGCGTGACCGTGCGCCGTGTGCCGGCAATTTATCACGAGATTTTACAAGTTGTCGAGCAACTTGCAGCCCAGTCTTCCCCCGGGCACATAAATCTCCCGCCTGCCAGCCGCCGCTGTTCTCGTATGACGCCCGGGGCCGCGCCGCCTGACGTCTTGAGCGCCCGCCCGTCTCCACTCGCCTTCTAGACTGCTCGCAAGAAACAAAAGCCGCTGCCTCCACGATACCTACACAGAGCACAGTCGGTGTATTCCTACAATGAAGCTGAAAATCTATTCCCAAATATACAAACATTGTAGCGCTAGTAAAATTTGTTTGCCTGACATAGTTAACAATGAATAAATTTAATGTAATATGTTCAACCATTGTGTAAATTCATTATTTGTAAGTATAAAATGTGTCAAAATTAAATTGAAACTACAAACAAATTAGAAAGATAGGTTACTTTTTCTAGTTATTTGCAATCGTCACGTCAATACAGCGAATACGCATCAAACCGTATATGTGCTTAAAAATACGAGATCTTTTGCTAACTTCGACTTTTGAAGCTACAATGATAGCATGATAGGTAAAGTTGTGAAAATATCGCCACACAAATTTTGAAGTGAATGAAGCTGAAAATCTATTCTTAAACAAACAAACTTTGTAGCACAAATAAAATTTGTTTTGCTGAAATATTTAGCGAGGAATAAATATGATGTAATACATTCAGCTATTGTGTACAGTAAACTCCCAATTTGAGAGTATAAATTGTATCAAAATTAAATTAAAACTACAAGCAAAATACAGAGTCAGGTTATTTTTAGTTATTTTTTATGTTTTTAGGCATTTGAAATCATCACACTAATGCAGCGAATATGCATCAAACTGAAACCGTTTCCGTGCATAAAAAACACGAGATCTAAGCCCTTTGCTGACTTCGACGTTTGAAGCTAGAATGGTAGGTACAGTTGTGGAAATATCGCCTCCCTTTATTTTTATCAAAGATGGTGTACATTGATGATTAACGGTGGAAAAAAAATGAAGAAAAATTCTGGCTCTCTAACTGCGGATATACTTACCAAAGAAGGAATTCCATAAACGGATAGAGCAGCTGAAAAGGGGGAGTGGACATGTTGTATCTTATTACTTGCCTCCAATTAATTGTTTCAATGAAGGTTTCTCGTTGCTGGTATGTCAGTTATCACTTAAATATTTGAGTACTTGTGTGACCGATCTTAGCTCGGCATCTTTCGATTTCAGTGTAGTATGCAAGATTGTCGTGTTACAAACTTTAAAAGCAAATCGTTATCTAGATACGAAATTTCATACAAATCTCTACAGCCGTTTCCGAGGTCGTTCGGTTTACCATCTCATTAATAGGTTTTAAAGAAAAATGGAAATCAGGAATCAATTAATGGGGGCAAGACCAGTGGTAATTCACTTACATGAGTACATCATCAGTGCTAAAATCGTTCACACCTATAAGACTATGCTCATACCTCGCATTAACCTCACAACTTTTGATGCAACCATGTCTTTTCAGATGGTAAGAAAATAATGCCCAATAAAACTTACATTGTTTCTGACCATTAATAAATCACAAGGTCAGAAGCTTCCAAGCGTAGAATTGTATTTACCAGAACCTGTTTTTTCGTATGAACACCTGTACGCGACTTTTTCACGAGTTCGTAGATTCAGTAATATTTATGTTTATGTTATGTTAAAAAAGTAAACAATGACCACATTACAACTGCTCATATTGTCTTCAAAGAAGTTTTGTAAAGTAAAGAAGTTTGAAAAAATCACATCTGACATACCTAATATGTATTTTTAAATGTCTTACAATTATACTTGTAGTATTTAATCATAACGACTTTTTACAATAAAAGTTATATTTATTACTACTCTTCAATATAAAATACCTTTCATTAATAAATATACTTGAATTTACTTATTTCCACAATATTATATTACCATTCGGTGTCTGGAGTCAAAGATATAAGAGTTCCTTGCTCTAACCAAAAAGAATCTTAACTAACAAAAGTCGGCTTACTGGTACCTGCAAAGTCTACGAGATGGCGTTAGTGACGTTTACGAGATATAAAATACAAGAGGTGCTCTTTTTGTGTAAAATCGCGTTTTTGTAGAGAAGACATCTATTTAGATATACTTGAAAATCAAAACGTGATCAACATATGAAACTTCATCAAAATCGTTAAAGCCGTTTCAGAAATAGCAAATATACACAAGAATTGCATGTTTAAAGATAAACATTTATGGGACGAGTAATCTAGTTAATCCACAAAGGTTCATGATGGCATAGGAATGATTGATGATGTTGTACCATTACGACAGAGCTTAGAGGTTAATTGCAGTTATAATACCGTGATGCTACGTCCAGCGTAAACTGATTCCTTCTTTCACAGTTACTTGAGTATTTTCAAAAACAACAATTATATCCACAGAATCCTCATCAATGATCAGTTACTTAACATAAATATATTATGTGAGTACTATCATCATGCTAGAAAAAATGTCATAAGCAATAACAAAACAACTTCGTTTGATCTTAATGATAAGATAAAAACTAAGTTTCAAAGATTTTTTAATGAAACTTTGATTTTAATTTGAGGTAGGTGTCAAGTTTCCGCTTGTGGTGGTATTAATGGGATAGTTTTTAAGACTCTTTATACATTCCTCCGTTCCTTTCCTCCGTGTGTCTAAGTGTTACTGTACGTGTGTAGGAGATTATGATTATCGTTGAGAACAATATTCTATGTGTACGAAGATGAAGGAACACAAGTGTTAATATTTGATGCAGGTACATTATTTCGACGGACACAAAGGGTGTCGCCAGTTTAACGTCCGTAATTGACGGACGATTCAGCATCAAAAGTGCGGTGTGATCTCATTCCATACACACGGCGGTGAGGTTTGATTCAAAAGAAATCTTTGGTAGGCCTACATTGTAGTCATTATTTACCACGCTCAATCAGCTCTTTTATTCTATTGTCAAAATCCCGAATGGTGAAAATTTCTTTCATCAACGAGGTCTGAATCAGCTCACCTCGCGACAGCATCATTTTGCTACAAACAAGTATAATTTTCTGAAAATTTATTTACCAACGCAATATTGAGGAATCTCTTTAGATATTTATAGTAGAATCAGAGAAGTTTTCGGACTCCTTATGTACCATTCTTTTGGTGTAATGTGAGCGCTTTCTCTCTTGACTGCAAGGGCTTCCCGCCTGCATTGACCACCTTGTTATCTCCAAAGCGATCCTCCCGGCATACGAGATGCCGGGCTCCCCTCTACTTTGTAGTCGTGCAGTTTCTCGATATTATCTCACGCTCAGCCCACATGTTACACTGAACTTTTACAGCAAATCCACCGAGATTGCGTTTGCTGAATCTGTTACCAATATTCACGTTTCTTGAATGTTAGGGAAGAACTAGGTTTAGAGGAAATAAGTCACTGTAATTACCTGACTGAAAATACACAGACGGAAAAAAAAATCCCAACACCAAGAAAAAATTATTGTAGAGTAATGAAATTTGGACAATGCATTTGTCAAGTTAACATGTTTAATTGATTAAATTTTCAAGATCACAGGTTAATTTAAGCTCAAGAAAATGCATTTCAAATGTGAAATACTGTTAAATTAATAGCCGGTGTAACCTCCAGAATTTTGAATGCAAGCCTGCAAACGTGAATGCATTGTGTCATACAGGTTTCGAATGTCACTTTGTGGTATGGAGTTCCATGCTTGTTGTACTTGTGCTGTCAATACTGGGACGGTCAGTGCTGGCTGTGGATGATGCTGGAGTTGTCGTCCAATGATATCCCATACGTGTTCAATTGGAGACAGATCTGGTGATCTCGCAGGCCAAGGTAACATGTCGACACTCTGTAGAGCACGTTGCGAGACAACAGCGGTATGAGGGCGAGCGTTATCCTGTTGAAAAACTCCCCCTTGAATGCTGTTCATGAATGGCAGCACTACAGGTTGAATTACCAGACTGACGTACAAATTTGCAGTCAGTGTGTTTGGTATAACCACAAGAGTGCTCCTGCTGTCATAGGAAATTGCTCCCCAGACCATGACTCCAGGTGTAGGTCCAGTGTGTCTAGGCCGCAGACAGTTTGGTTGCAGGCGTTCCCCTGGCCTCCTTCTGACCAACACTCGGCCATCACTGGCACCAAGGCAGAACCTGCTTTCATCAGAAAACACAACAGATCTCCAGTGTTGGTCAGAAGGAGGCCAGGGGAACGCCTGCAACCAAACTGTCTGCGGCCTAGACACACTGGACCTACACCTGGAGTCATGGTCTGGGGAGCAATTTCCTATGACAGCAGGAGCACTCTTGTGGTTATACCAAACACACTGACTGCAAATTTGTACGTCAGTCTGGTAATTCAACCTGTAGTGCTGCCATTCATGAACAGCATTCAAGGGGGAGTTTTTCAACAGGATAACGCTCGCCCTCATACCGCTGTTGTCTCGCAACGTGCTCTACAGAGTGTCGACATGTTACCTTGGCCTGCGAGATCACCAGATCTGTCTCCAATTGAACACGTATGGGATATCATTGGACGACAACTCCAGCATCATCCACAGCCAGCACTGACCGTCCCAGTATTGACAGCACAAGTACAACAAGCATGGAACTCCATACCACAAAGTGACATTCGAAACCTGTATGACACAATGCATTCACGTTTGCAGGCTTGCATTCAAAATTCTGGAGGTTACACCGGCTATTAATTTAACATTATTTCACATTTGAAATGCATTTTCTTGAGCTTAAATTAACCTGTGATCTTGAAAATTTAATCAATTAAACATGTTAACTTGACAAATGCATTGTCCAAATTTCATTACTCTACAATAATTTTTTCTTGGTGTTGGGATTTTTTTTTTCCGTCTGTGTATCCCGACAGCTACTGCTCTTTAACACAAAGCGCATCACATAGTGTTGTGGAATTTCTAAATATATGAAACATTCTGCTGTACCACCAATAATTGTTTATTATTATTATTGGCAAATTCTCCCAATACATGGAAGACGGTAAGCAAATGACCAAATCTAGTTTTCTTTGAGTTCTTCTTATTGTTCCAATAGGCTTTCATTCTATCCGAGAAAGCTTGTTTGCGTTCTTCCGACCACTTTAGTCTGTATTGTTTTTATTTTGGTTGCTCAGTTATAACTTCCCATTTGTCTACTTTGTGTTTGAGTGTGTTTCTTTCTAAGATGTCTGTTGCTCCTATACTTGCACTTTTAAGATCCTTCCGAATTTCATTCAGCCAAGGTGTTGGATTTTTAAGTGAACTTACATAATCTATTATCTTTTTTGTCAATCGACTTTCTGGTAATCTCTTAAGGTGACCAAAGAATTTCATTCGCCTTTTCTTGATGTCAATTTCGATATTTGAAAACTTTTCTGTTTGTTTTGATTGATTGTAGTCTGTAACCATCTTTAGTGAGTCTTGCACCTAGAATTTCTCTAATGATTTTTCTCTCTACTTTTTTAATTTCTTCAAGGTCATGTTTTCTGTTAAGTGTTAATGTTTCACTTGCATAGAGGACTGTTGGTTTTATGACTGTGTTATAATGCCGAATTTTCGTCTGTCTTGACATAGATTTTTTGTTGTAGAGATTTTGGACTAACCCTAATGCTTTTTTTTACTTTTTGGAGGCGATTTTGCTGTGAGATTTTCTCAAGGCCTGTCGGTTCGATGAATTCTCCCAGGTATTTAAAGTATGGGACCCTGTTGATTTTACCGTATTTTGTTCTAAAACTTGCTATTTCTGTCTTTGAACATATGAATTCAGGTTTTTCGAATAAGATTTGCAATCCTACTTTTTCTGCACATTATTTGAGTGTCTCAAGCTGTTTGATGGCAGTCTCTTCATCTTCTGCTAGTATCGCCAAATCATCCGAAAAAGCGAGGTATTGTATATAGAGTTTGTTTTTTGGGAAAGCCAAGTGGAATTGGTTTCCAACACTTACATTTCTTGAGTTCTTTCTCCCATTCTTCCAAAACCTTGTCTAGAACGACATTGAACAGAAGAGGAGAGAGCCCATCGCCTTGTCTCACACCTGTTTGAATGTCAAAGGGTTCTGAAATTTCTACCATGAATTTCACTATAGATTTAGTGCCAATTAGTGTTTGTTTTATGGGTTATCGTGTTTTTGGATCTAGTCCCCTTTCTTCTAAAATTTGGAGTAGTGAAGGCCTGTCTATTGAGTCATATGCCGTTTTGAAATCCACAAATGTGTATACTAGTGGTTTCTGTCTTAGGGCTCGCATTTTGATTATAGTTTTGAGGTTGAAAATTTGTTCTGGGCATGACCTGTTTCGTCTGAATCCTGCTTGATATTCTCCTAATTTAGGTTCTAACTGCTCTTGTGCTCTCTTCAAAATACAGGCTGAAAGAATTTTGTACGTGACTGATAGAAGGGAGATCCCTCTATAGTTGTTTACTTCTGATTTGTTACCTTTTTTATGTAGTGGGTGGATGAGAGCACTCTTTCAATGATCTGGGATTTGGATTTGGATTATTTATGTAATTTCTTTGAGTGAATTTAGATCTAAATTTTTTAAGAGTTCGGCTACAATTTCATCTTCTCCTGATGTTTTGTTATTTTTAAGGTTCTTTGTATGTCCATAAATTTCTTCTTGTGTTGGTGGTGATGAGTTCTCCGTTGTTACTTCAGATTGTATTTTTGGAAACCTCTTTTTGGGTTGCGGACAATTTAAGAGCTGTGAAAAATAAGTGGCCAGCTCTTGGCAGTTTTCTTTATTTGTCAGGGCAAGTTTACCATTTCGTTTTCTAAAACATAGGTTCTGTGGTGAGTACCCTTTTATTTGGTTCGCGAAGATCTACCAGAGCACTCCACTTGCTCTCTCGTATAAGTCCAACCTCCCCAGAATCCGAATGCTTGGTTGCCGCTTTGTAGTGGGTGGATCGTCCACCTGGGGTAATTTTGTCATTACTTGTACGAGTCATACTCGCTTGTAACTGATTTTCTAGCTTTCGCTGGTATTGTAGAACCAGGGATTGTGAGTTCCGGGAGCATGTTTACAGTCGCACCTCCTGGTGAACAGACGCTGACCATATTGCCGCTTGTTCCAAGTCAGACGCAACATGGATTTCAGTTGTCATTTTGGTCCGCGGGTAGTATTTTATTTCCCACCTACCCTGCATATCTGCCGGGCATTCCCCTATCCGCCACCATCATTTGTGGTTGCAGCCAAAGAAGAAATTACATATCTGAAATAGAAACTATGCAGTAAACATAAAACATTTATCACAATTTTTGTGATATCGTGTTGCGTTCGCACACTTAAATCAAGTTAAAGACAGATTTCACTACCAATGCAAGCGCATAGTACAGGGATATCGTCGTTGTTAACTACCTTCGGAAATATACTATGGAACTGGAATTATTCCTTACGTTTTTCGTTTCTGAATTGAATCTGGTATGTTTGTTTGCGTAGAAATTTTTTTTTTTTTAATTGAGGTTAAAGTAACGCTCTGACCTCGCATTCGGGCGGACCTGAGTCAAAATCCCCGTCCAGCAATCTCGATTTGGGTTTTCCACGGTTTCCCCAAATTATTCCAGGCGAATACTGGAGTGGTTCCTTCAAATGGCCATTTCCGAATTCTTTCCCGTTACTTGCCAACAGACCTATCCCGATTTTACAAGGCATTATTTCTATTTATTATTAAATATATTGAATTATCAATAGTATTATAAAAAATTAACGATGTTTGTTTCGCGCTGTTTAATTCATTTATGTAGATTCCTCCAGTAAATAAGCCCGCCCGTTAGTTCAGGTTGTTGCGGAACATAGTGGTTTTCAGCTCTTGAAACTCTTGCAACGTGATTAACTTCTTTGAAACTTGGCGGAGGAAGGAATTTTCGCAAGTTCGGACGTGAACAGAAGTATTCGCTTTATGGAATTGCACAATTTATACCAAAAAGATTATGAACAAAAGTCCTATGTTAAATCACAAAAACCGAACAAGATTGGTGAGCGGTAAGAATCTGGCCTCACATTTCAGAGGACAAGGTTTCAAATTCAGATTTACGTTTCTCTCGTTTTTCCCCAAAATTACTCAAGGTGAATGATTTCTTCAAAATGGCCGTAAATGTATTTCTTTCCGTTTCTTGCACCCAGTCCATTCCCACCAGGACACAAGTCGTCCCCACCCTCTCATGGCACAAGCAGCCTGTGAAAAGCAGGGGCTGAAGGCACGAGGTCCTTCGTTGGCCGGATTCGGAAAAAAAGGAAAGAAAAAATAAGAAAGGGATAAACAGGCCACCGAAACTTAAACTTCTTCGCAATTAATATTAAATTGTAATAGATAACACAGTTGAATTCATAGTTGTATGTACAATGTAACTGCTGGAACCTATTACCAGCAGTTATTCTGGAATAGAGCTCCGGCATTAGAGTCTAGACCAGGGACGGCTAACCCGCGGCCCGCCATGGGTCAGCATGCGTCCAGCGGAGCCAAATCATAAAATGCTGCAACTTTTAACTTTAAACTGTAATATCAAGCACTGTAACACTATGTTAATCTATTTTAAACCAATATCAATTCTCGCTTGATCTTGTGAGGATGGACAGTCAATTGTCTGGGTATGCAACACACAGTAGAGGTCACGAATAAAGCTGAACTGATTCTAGGATCGCTTGCGTCGGTGATAGGTCTCCTAGCAGTGAGGTTATCAAATAGTGAACTTGACTAGATCGAAGGAGTTGAATCACTGTCAATTCCGAGAATTCTTCAAGCATTCGGAGTCAGAGTATAATTACGTTTAATGCTGAAGTAATGTGGTTGACCCGTATAAAATTTTTAAAAAGAGTGTTTAATAGAAGCAAGCAACACAGTGTTTTTATGCAAACAAGTCGCAAAGTATGCCAGAGTTTGAAGACATGGAGAGGGTTTGTGACTTTGCGTTTCTAGTCGATGTAACTTGCCACTTAATTAATCTGAACATTTGTCCCCAAAGCAAAGACTAATTGTTTAATAACATGTTACAACGTCTTGTCGCATTTCAAATGAAACTTGAGCTATCGGAACAACAGCCGAAAAATAAAAATTCACTCACTTTATTGCAAGTAGACAGGAAACATGTGTTGGCAAATAAATATGGTTCATTGATATCAGACTTAAACATAGAGTATTAAATTCGAACCCACGACATCTTTTTATAAATAAAAGTTTTTTCTTTTATCTGCATTTTCAACGCCATTTTCCGTAGAGGTAAATTCATTGCCAGAAAATTTGCAAATGTTAAATTGTGAAATTAAGTGTGACGCATTGTGTAAGGACAAATTCCACTAGGTATGATTGGAAGAATTCTACAAAAAAATATTTGGAAATAAGTGGTAAAAACTCCAGCAGTGTTGGGAGAAATATCCTGCTTTTTACACATATGTTATTGGAAGATTTCACTATTTGGAAAAATTTGTGTCTGATCAATATTCCAGTCGGATGAAGAATATTATAACACTACATAGAACACGGATCATTGATGTTCATTTGGAGAGCTTTTTGCGACTAACCATCACTCCTTTCGAAATCAACATTGATGCACTTAGTTCTGCCAAAAAAGTCAAAAGTTGCTTTAAAATAATACTTCTTTAAATATGCGTGTTTACTTTTTAGTGTTTTTCTCCTTCATTAAAATATTTAACTATTTAAAAAATAAATAAAGTAATGTGTATGACCCGATAGAAAATTCTGTTTCTAAAATTTGGCCCACTCCTGAAAAGGTTGGTCACCACTAGTATAGACGAAGATTAATAATTTCTATAACTATGTGTAATGATATCTAACTAAAACTCATATAAAATAAATTTATAAATTATTCTTCGAATTTATTATTTTATAAATTAACTTGATTTATCTTACAAAATATTCAAGAACTAGAATTAAAAACGCGGCTGCAAAATCATGGTTCTAGTTCAGTGAACCATTAATATGAAATACTAAAAGAACTATCCTCGGAGATCTGATACATCTGCAATTACCGCCAAACAAAAGCAAATTCGTTTTTCGTCCTTCTATCGTCCACATTCTGGTTCAACATTTAAGAAATATCCAGAAATAATTTAACACTTAAGGTTGAACACGCAGGATGAAACCTTCCACTAACTGATCACGAAAATAGACATCCACTAATAAATATGAAAACTCAAAACGAAATTGAACGATGAGAAATAGACAAAAAGTGAGCAGCTTCTGACGACGATGAAAAATGAGTCGTTGTTGAACGCGATGAAAAATGAGACAGGGCTAAGGGCAAGAGACTGCGCACCATCCTTTCGCTGTTATCACCCGTCTGTAACATTCCAATGCTGCATCAGTGACTCACCGTGAAGAGTATAGCGAACCCTAAAGTTGTCTCCATCTCCGCTCCCCCCCCCTCTCCCCCTAACAAAATACTATCCCTTCGAAAAGGATAATTTTTGTTTATTCATATTAATACAGACAAACATGGCCAGAGCCTGGAAACTGTCCAAAGTGATGACGATTATTGACGTGATACTTATACCCGACAGTGTGGCTCATTGAATCTGCGAGGAAGAATGGTGCTGGGCACGAGGACAGGTGTCCGCGTATTGGCCATCCTGAAGTGGCTGAGATTTTTTTGGCGGTTTTTCGCAACCACCAAAGAAAATGCGGGGCGATCTCCAATATCCGCCTCATAAACTACACATTTCACAAGCAACAACTACGCCTGTCACACAGATAATACAAATACACGTTTTACAGGCAGATGGGAACACTCCACTTCCCCAGTTATCAGTTAATACAACCTGGTAATAGGTATAAAATGATTGACGTCACCAAGGACATGAGGTCGTAAAACCGAAGCTCCAAATTTGACCATGACTTCGATGAATCAGGCAGCTGACAGCAATATAATTGGGTAAAAGGTGTTTAAAAAGATGAAGATTTACATAATATGTGGGCAAGTGTCTGCAAACCAAGTTAATTTCCCGCAAATGACACTCGCATTGTATGATTTGTTTAATTTGTATTGCTTGAAACGTGGAGGAGGGGCTAATTAAAACTTCTACTATGGGACTGCAAAAACTGTAATCAAAATGGCGGGACCTAGATTATAATAATATTACTTCCCAGTGTCCATTCTATAGTGACTTTAAAACACATGGTCAAAGTTCTGGATAAGATGAGTAATCATCTAATGTAATCGGCCATTTAACTTACCTTCAGCTAAGCCATAGTTCGCTTGAGTATGTGCAGTACATTCGCATTCCGTGTTAACTGAAGATCCACTCACGGGCGGCGGAATGCGTGGCAAGTCGAAACTCTGTCACTCGGTAGCCGGACTTCCCTTCAGGATATACCGACTGTACACATTCACCTGCTGGAAATACCCCGGAACAAAATTCCTCCGTGAACAGGCTATTTGTCCCTGTTAGCACGCTTCTGCTCTTCCTTCCCCCTAATTTAATCCCAACCTCTCATGGGTGAAAAGGGGAGGGGGTAAGAAACGTAATTTACGCTGCACTTCGAACTCCGCAAGTATCTCTCCCTTACGGTTCGAACAAAAATACCTACGCACATATCTTAAATATCTTTTCTCTCCCTCTCTTACATCAAACTGTCTCATAAGGCAGAAAATCAGACTGAAATTATTTTACTTTTTTTACCCATTTATTAATAGTATAGGAAATTTTTCCACTGTTCTTGCCTTATTACCTAATTTCCTTTTTTAAATATTATGATTTCCTTCAATGGTCTACTTTGGTTATTCCTAACAGTAATAGAAACAAGAACACCGACATTATGATCACGTCAGACATAATTCGTCAATGACGTTAGTAAATTTACTGTTAGGAATAAAACACAATGAGTATTCAAAATTTGTTGGCGAAAATGTTACATTCTTTTATGCTTTATTCTATTCCCCAAATGAAACATCCTGACACAGCAACAGCTTGAAGAAAAACATATGTTTTTGCCATATTTACCTCTAGCGGGATTTGTATTAATGAACTATTTTGAACAAAATCTGAAATAAAGAGTCACTTTTAGGAATATCCAATTGAATAGGTTCTGGAATTTCTGTCTCTTCTTCTAATATTTACTTCAAGCGATTTTCTCATGAATGTTTTGTTTACTAAAAGAGTAGAATTTACACGAAACACAGCACTTGCTGTACCTGATTGAGAGTTAATATCAGGAAAAAGTTTGCATTTATCCAAAAAATATAAATTTTAGTTTAAAGCAGTGTTAAGTATTGATAAAGCATGGTACACAAAGTAGTTTTATTATTAACAATATACGCATCTGAAATTTAATATTTATCTGTTTCTGCAGCTGAATTCCGCTTGATTAGAATCGTATATTTAAATTAAAAAAAAAACGATTAAATTATTTTAGCACTAATTGTAGGGTTTCATACACAAAGGGAAACTTACTCCTGCTGTTGTTGCTCCGTTGTCTGCTCGTCTGACCTCTAGCTATTAAACGGAATAGCTTTCAGTCTTCACATTTATTATAGTTTTTATGTTGTGAAGAAAACACGCCAAAGCGATTGCACTAGAGGTGCGGGCAGCAACATTGTGCTGCATAGGTGGGCCGTGGAGCGGAATTTGCTGCCTAAACTGAAAACAATTCAAACATTTGAACCGAGCGTGGTGGGTGAACGGTTAACGTTCTGCCTCGTATTCGGCAGGACGCGGGTTCGAATACCTGTCCGGGCATCCAGATTGGGTTTTCCATGGTTTCCCCAAATCACTCCAGGCGAATGCCGGGATGCTTCCTTCAAAAAAAGGCCATGGCCGAATTCCTTCCCGATCCTTGTACCCAGTCCCATCCCGCCTCTAATGACCTTAGCCGTCGACGAGGCGTAAAACCATAAGAAAAAAAAGAGAAAAAATCAACGACGAGTTCTCTTACAAGATTACTAGAGTACGAATACCAGATTGCCCGAGGTTCGATTATCGCCTCCTCAGTTTTTAACACGAGGTCTTCTTGAAAATTAATGAGACATTTTCAATGAATCTGTGCATTTATATCAAATTTCACATGAGCACTTTCAAAACAGCACCACTGGAAGGCTGCACAGCGCCGGAGTGCCAGTGCAGGAAGTTGGTGACATGTAACACGGTTCCGTGGATAACATTTACAGTCCAAAGTAATGTCCCTTAAACTGACTTTTCAACTTGGGTAACAGTAATTTGTTAAAAGGAAAGAAATCAAGGCAACATGGAGCTGATGAACTACAGAATTGCCTTTTTGTGGGGAAAAAAATTGTGTGTAAGAGAATGTTGTGTGAATTGATTCATCCTAGTGTTGCTACATCTATCTCTCTGTAATGGTGTATCTCACTCAATAAATCTTTCTCCTCAATCTCTTGAGCATTCGCGATTAAACTGCTGTTGGACAATTTATTCTGTAGGCACGAACTCTTCGTGAATAATCCCTTCACGGCATAAAAATAAAATCAGCACTGTTTGATCTTGGATTTTGCGGAGCGATGGTTTCTTCGGGCGTGGTGAGGAGGAATTGTACCACTGGTGACTGTCCCTTTGTCTCCAGATAATATTCGAAGTTCTATGACTCGTCATCTATGATCACGTTGTTAAAATAAAAAATGAACGTCGCTTTCAATGTTCTCTAGTAGATCCAAACATAAAATTGCCCGAGGTTCTGTTTGATCATTTCTGAGGTTTTTTGCCACCATCTTTAAACCCGCTATCTTGTCGCATATAAATTATATGCGAGCAAGAGATTGATCTATGTAATTAAATAAATACATATAAATATAATTTGTAGACTGTAGTTTTTTGTTATGTACTTTTACAGTTTATTGATCTCATTTCTTTGTTTAACAGTTCTCTTAATACCAATAATGATCGCGCCTGTCCCTATATTCCGAAGATTTGCAGGTTCGCCCTTCTACTCAAGATCTCTCTCAATTTCAACTTCAAGCTGCTGCCAAATCAATCTTTTTCTTCGTTGTCTTCTCTACTCAACAATTCTCACCTCCCTTCTTTTTTTTCTCAGAGAGCATATCCTTTAAAAGCCTCTCTGGGCAAACAATATTTATCTTTGTATTCTTTTCTTTTATATATGTATCATTTTTACTTTTAATTTACTACTATGTCACAATCTGCTTACCTTGATTTGCGATTTAAATGTCGCGAACTGTGCAATAGTTAAATTTAATTTACTTCTTGTTATTCGGACAGTAATATGCTGGTCAGACAACATTAGAGTCCACATTTTCTCCGTATTTTCACGGCGTTGCGGTCTGAAATCTTGAGCCTTCAAAAAAAAACTTGTTTCCATACGCCCCCAGCATCTTTTCTTATGTTTTTTCACTATCATCCAGTTTTACACAAAATTGTAAGACAAAACGTTGTTATAATTTTGTCTGCTATGATTTTGTGATGCACTACAAAAACACCGTTTGTGCGAACAGTTTTAAGAACCGTGAAAAATGCATGTTCAGACTTGTACTGAATGTAGAACAGATTGTGACATTTGTTAACACCCTCCCATCATTCTTTTGCCACTGATTTAATTATTATTATTATGGCTGTATTATTATTGTTGTTTTAATTGTTTAAGTGTTTGTAATCAAATGTAAGTCGCCGGTGTGTTATAGCGATTGCGGTAACATTAGTCTAGACTTTAGAATAATATAATGGATCTTTGGTCTCACAGTTGCCCAGTTGTGTGTGTGTGTGGTGAATGCTACGTGCGCCATTCTTTTTTTTATTATCTATTGTATAGAGAAGTTAATTTAGGACATTTATCATATATATTACGGGTGGCCAACCTATAGCTAGTGAGCCACATGCGGCTCTTTGAAGGATTATTTGTGGTTCTCGATAAATATACCTGAGTTTCCTTTTCATTTTTGTGTTATTACATTTTTTAAATTATTATCGTTCCGTATGTGTTTCAAAATGTCTTTTAAATTACTGATAACAAATCTGAAATACTAAATGCAACGTTGTAACAAATTTCATTTCCGTCCAAGTTAAGAATGATATGACTCATCGAAACTGCGTGAACGAACGTAAACAGTGGCGTAATCGACCTACCACAGACCGATTTTGAATTTGTAAGCTTTCACTGCAACGGACAGTTGACATTGTATTCTGGAGGAAACAATTTGTATACGGGTATAATTTGTAATCTGGAATTTTTGGGAAGCTAACTATAATTTGTTTCGTAGTATGTAACATGTGTTGTAATTGTTTTAATAACACAAAACTTGTATTTTCTAAATTTCTTTATTTATTACCAGTTCTTTAAAAATATGACGACAGAGAACTAAAATAAAATAAGAAAATACCATCAAAAAATAGAAGTTTTAATAATGAGTGGGAGGAGAATTTCTTTTTTATTGACAATAACGGAAAAGCATTATGTGTTATTTGCAATTCTACGGTCAAAAATAATAAAGCTAGCAATTTACGTCGACATTATGAAACCAATCATCCTCAGTTTTCTAATCAGTATCCACCAAATTCCAAATTAAGATCAGATAAACTTGCTTCTTTAAAATCAAATTTAAATAAACAACATTCAATTTTGATAACCTTTAGCAATGAAGCTAATAATGTGGCTGAAGCCAGTTTTGTTATTGCCTGGATTATTGCTCGTGCAAAACGCCGATATGGAGAGTTTATTAAAAAAACTTGGAAGATGTACTTAAAGTTTTAGATCCAAATAATGCAGCATTGCACAAAGTTGTTTCGTAAATTCCCGTCTCGAGACACACAACCGAACGGCGCTTAACTGCAATTAATACATCTCTTGAATATAATTTAAAAATGATTTGAAGAACTGTATTGTATTCAACAACTGTATTGTATTGACGAATCGACAGATATCACAGATCTTCCGCATTTGGCAGTTCTCATACGTTTTCCTTCACCTGACTTCGTTGTTAAAGAAGAATTATTAGATTTAGTAGCATTTCAAGAGTCAACCCGCGCTGTCGATATTAAAAATGCATTAGATTCCATAGTGAAAACATTTGATGTGCCTCTTAATAAACTTGTAAGCATTGCAACTGTTGGAGCTCCGGCAATGCTGGGATTTTAAGAGGTGATTCTCAAATTCCACAATTCATACCGATTCACTGCACAATTCACCGAGAACATCTAGTTACAAAATATTTAAAATATAATGATGCTATGAAAACAGTGTTACACATTGTAAATTACATTCGCACCAATGCAAAAAATCATCGACAATTCAATAATTTCCTTGAAGCACTTAACGAAAACTGATGGTAATATGCTTAATGACCAGCGGGAATTAGCTAACAAATAATTCTTAGAAGCTTTCAAGCCAGTAATTTCAACCGAATAACATATTTTAATACATATGTCTATAATGTTCGATTCTCCTCAAAAATTCTATTAGTTAAGTTATTGTTTATATATGAAGTAGATTTTAACCATTTTTAAATATTATGTTACAATTTGTATCATATTACATTCAAGCACTTCTTTTAAATAATCTGAGTCACGATAACATTTTAGGAATAGTGCAAACTTGCACCTCAGCCCATCATTCCATAATGCAATCTTTACACAGTAAACTAAACTTGCTTTTTAAGTAGCCATAATAATATACCCCGTAGCGCCATCTAACAAATTTACGAAGTTCGTTGATTCACATATAACTGGTCAGTTGGCGGAAGTCGCCCGCCTCGTACAGATGTTGTCTAGTAGACGGAAGGAAGAACCGTGACGATGTGCAACTTCGCATGAAAGTGACTGATTTGTGATAATGCTTCCGCCTATGTAATTTTAACGTATGTATAATGTCATATTTTAAAGATAAAAGCTGTATGTATATATTTTATCATAGTGCAATTTTAACATGAATTTTTGTTTAGGTGTCATACTTGTGAAGAAGACAAACATGTATTTGTCGAAACTGCAGTAAAGTTTTAAAGAATAAAAAGTTTTAAGCAACTGGTGGCGTTTTCGAGGCTTTGTACTAATATAAAAAAAAATTACCGTTGCTGACACGCAGCTATGCTCAAGAACGTAACAATAGAATTACTGCATTCTCAGGTGTTAATAAACAAGAGGTAGGTGTCTTCTTTAATAGAAAAATAAATAAGGAAATAATTTCTATAATACATAATTATAAAATAAAGCTACTACATACCTAGGAATCAATTATTAATTAATTCGTCGTTTTCATAATTGTGTAAAAATATATACATTTGTATTAGGAGATGGTAAGTTTGAAATTATTTTTAAAGATGTTTGAAAATGTTGCAAGACTCAGATGATACGGAAATAATGGTATTAATAAAATAGTAACTTTTTTTTATCTAGAAATTGACTTCTCATAGTATGATGCACTGAGAGCATTTCTTCCAGCAACTCTGGAACCAGAATAAAACGTCGTTTGTATCACTCTCTGCCTTACATAACCACTGTAATTCAGCCACTCCAACAGTTTCTGATACGTAAATTCAAACTGAGAGGCCGTCGTGCACACAGAGCAGTGGGCAAACACACTTGCTCACATCTGACGTTAATGGTCTGTCAAAGCAGGATTGCAGTTAATAACCTTAATGGTTCTTACACCCTCAGCAGTCTCTATACTGCCAGTATAGTCTATATAATTTTCTACGCCGGTGTATTCAGTAAATCAGACTCAAGTGTGTAATATACCTTTTCCACTGTTAACAATGACATGTTGCGGTCAAAGTCAGTTTTTTTTATAACTCGTTAATTTAGCATTTTAAAGAATAAAAAATTGTTACATACTTTTATGATAACTCGTCCAGTCTGCTTGCAGAAGTAGTCACCACTCAGAGAATCAGGAGATAACAAAAATACGAGAATAAAAGCAAAATTGCAGTGAAATAAAGGATAGAAGATCATTAAAAATGAAGATTACAATGGACGGAACAAAGGAATTCATTTCCGCGACAACCTCTGCTGTTAGACTTATTAACGGACTAGTGATGATGGTGGCAGGAAAAAGAAAAATCAGTTAAAAGGCATGGACGGAGAGGTTAAGAGGTACCCTGAGGAAATGCCGACATCTCACTAAGCTCCAACATTTACATTTACACTTATCGACTATGTGAAATATTTCTGGTAACTGTTTGGTGAAAGTGAAAACTCTGTCAGTAGGATTTTTGGTTTCTTTTACTATGTATTATATTATTTTTTGTTTGGAGCTTTACGCCTCGTCAGCGTCGGAATAATAAGAGTCGGGAAAGGACTGTGAATAAGGAACTGGAAGGATTTCGACAAATGCCTATCGACGGACTTCGTACATATACATTTATACACGAAAAAAATATGGAAAAGTTAGTAATAGCGCAAAATTAAAATTCGAAATTTCACGAAAACCATTTACTCTTTACTAGAGCTCTTTATTAGAGCCGGGAAATGATGAGGACACGGAAAGGGAGTGAATTCAGCCATAGCCTTTCCCATGGGGCGATTAGGGCAAAATTTGGAAAATTGATCTCTGGTTGGACTGATGGAGATTTGAACCCGTGCCCTCCCGAATTTCAGGCCTAATCGTTATCACTCACCCACCAGGTTCGCTGAAAACTTCTTAGATGCTTGTATAGTGTACAGAGTAATTGTTTTTATTAAAAACAAAAATATGTGTTTATAACAGTGCAGCCACTATGTGATACATTAGCTGACAGAAACTTTCTACATCTACATATATACTCTGCAATTCACAAAATTGTGGGTAGCACAGGGTGCTCAGTACCAAAGCTAATCTGTTTGTTGTGCATTCCAGTCCCTAATGGTACGAGGGAAAAAAAGAATTCATATAAGAATCAGTCCGGCACCTTATTTCTCTAATTTTATCTTTCCCGTCCTTCCGACTCAAATAGGTTGGTGGATGAAGTATTTTACTACACTCGAAAGTGAAAGTGGGAGTACGCATGTTTACCAATAAGTTTAAACGAAACGTGTGTCGTCTATCTACTAGAGACTCCCAGCCTAGTCTACTAATCAGTTCAGTGACGCTTTCATAAGGACTATAGCAAGCGGTCACGAATCGAGCGGCTATTCTCTGTACTTTGTCTATACTTTCGATCAACCCCTTACGAAACGGGTCCCAAATGGCACAACAATAATCCAAACGTGGACGCTCAAGAGATTTGTACGCTATCTCCTTTGTTTGCTCATTACAATTTTTCAAGATTCGACCTAAGAATCGCAGCCTAGAATTTGCTCTACCTACTAACGAATTATTGTGTATGTCCCATTTCATGTTCCTTTGTCCTGTTACTCCCAAATATTTCATAGAATCGACCATATCAATAACTGTATTGTTTAACTCGTATTTCTGAACAATTGGATTCTTTTTGTTAGTTATGCTGACTGTCTTGCACTTTTTACAATTTAGAGTAAGTTGCCATTCAGCGTACCAAGCCAAAATAACATCCAGATCATGCTGAATTTCGAAGCAATTGGCCAAATTTCTTACTTCACTATAAATAACCGCATCATCAGCAAACAATCTAAAAAGGTTTTTCACTTTGTCTCCGAGATCGTTTATAAAAGTTAAGAATGTGTTTTTCTCTTAAGCTGCTAAAATTATGTTTTATTTCAGTCCAACAGTTGTGTTTATCAAAACCTAGTGAATATCAAATGAGGTTGAACTACCTTCCCTTTTCGATTTGAATTCGTATGTCATAATATATGCAGAAAAGAGAAATATCTTGTCTTTTTCAAAATTATTTCTTCATTTTTTAATATATTACTTCATTAGTATGAACTAAAACGAAATGTATAAACATTCCTCTGCTCTACAAACACTGGTTGTCATAGGTGACAGTATAATTCTTCTGCATGATCAATTCTGAAAATTGGCAGTAAAAATAGAAAACCTCAAAAAATTATTTCGTTGAATTGTGAAGGTTTCTATTATTTTCATACTTCCCTTACTTAAGGGCAATTCGTTCTCAATTCTGTATTAAACTGACAACTTACTCAACTGCTTTTTTAGGGAATCTTATACTACAAAGCATTCTTTGGTAACAGATTTGACGATTAGGCATGCAATGTTTTAGTAAACATATGTAAATGCCTTAAATGTGTTGCTTTATTAAACTTAAAAATATATAAGAGCCAAGATTTCCCTTGTACAAGTCTATATTATGCCTTCCATTTCAGTAAAACTTATTACATGCATAATTTTTTGTTTATTCTAAATAAACGATCTATAAAACCAAGATAAACTATTCTGTTTCACAAAGTGAAGTGGATACACACCATAAAGCGTAGATTTGGTTTCAGAAGACGATCGCATAACTTTCGCACTACGCGAACACGAAACTTGGCCTATTTTCACAAGAATTGTTTTTATGGGATCTCATTTCTTTGAATAAAAACATTTCAGAATTGAATACAATATACGTTACCAATAATTCCCCACTGTCTGAAAAGAATGGATGTGCGCCGTAGCCGAGCAATGTATATTTCCGCTTATTTAGCAACCACCATAAGTGAATAACGAGTAACTTCCAAAATAAGCATGGGAACAAAGTAAAATTTAATATGTTAGTTAACTCGTTGATATCTATGCATTAAAGAAATCTCGGGTATATAGCTTAATCTGGAGCAAACCAATTAAGCCACAAATATGTGCCAGAATGTTTCATGTTTGGGATTGTAATTAATTAAATACGGGGAAAAACACCAATTTTAGCCTTTTCTTATGATTTAGAAATGAAACCATATATCTGTATCAAATTACTTGTTTCTAGGATTACTGGAAGCACAGTGGAATTTCGATGTCGGTCGAAATAAATTTTTCAATTCCACTACATTCCAGCTTAAGGAAAGAAGTAAAATTTAACACATTAGTTAAACTTAGTAAGTTCACTCTCCAAGAAAAAAATAAATAAAATATCTGATCTGTATAAAGTTAGGTAGATAGCGATTTCATATTATAGGTAGATGTATGGAGATTTACGAGTTTCAGACTTTTCGTATAAGATGTGGGTAAAATGTTACCTGTGTACCAAATTTCAGCTTTCAACAACTACAGTAAGAACCTTAGAGTTTTCATGATCTTCAGTGAGTGAGTTACAAAATCGTTGAAGTTTGCATACGAATAATATCAGAACTAAGAATGGTATCGAAATAAAATTGAGTATGTTAACTAAGATTGCTGATATATATCTAACAGAAAATTTAGATACAAAGCTTTAATATGACCGAAGAAGTTAAGGTACAAAAATGGCCTGAATCGCTTCAAGATAAGGGTAGGCAATGCCGTTGTTGACCCAATTTGGAGGGTGCACTGCCGTGCACCCTGATCTATCTTGGAACTTTTAATTATAATTGTTGTTGTTTATGGATTTATATAAACGGTAAAGAAAAATTTGAAAATAAAATTCATTGCTGTTTGTTTGAAGAACCCGTTGTTTTAACTAATCACAAAATATAGTGCTACGACATATTAGTTTACTATCTATATAACGCCTAGCTCATATCTATGGTATCTATCACTCCTATACATCGAATGTGAGAGTGTGTGTTCCTTGGCACTATGATTGCATTCTCCCGCAGGTTTGCTCCTCATATCTAATGCAATTCATTTGTGTTAGTTATAAACCTTCCAAAGAACAGCGAGCTATTAAAATTCATGAATTACATTGTCATATTGCACATCAACGAATTTTAAATACGATGACAGAAAATAATCTAGATGTATTTTGCAATTTGTACCACCTTAATTTTTTTTTTATTTATTTTTTACTTTCAACAACACGTTTATGCCCTCCAATAATAGACTTTTTCTCATATAGTACGTGCTTGACAGAAAAGTGGTGACTCTGATTACCTGTGTTTTTCATGGCTACAAATAAACAATTTTTGTTGATCATAATGTGTAAACAAACTGGGGGATTAACGATGACTAAGAACAACTGTTACTAAGAAGACTTGTCACTCATTTTAAGAAACACAAATTCTTTGCCACGAAAACCGATGGGTGTAATCAACAGTGTTACAGTAATACCGAATTCTGAAAATATTTCGAACGAAAATAAATTTTTATTTTAATTATCTCCATCAAAGACTTTAATATCGAGCAACTCGGAAGCTTTATTAGCAAAGCCGGATTTGAGGTATATAAAGGCACGCTTTTTTATATTCGAAACTCTCCACAAACATCCATAATTCTTCAGATCGTCTCCTGATTAAAATACGTTAAACAGTATTTTCCGCTATTTTCAGGGATTTATTGAATGAACCACATACACATACGAATCGGATGGCAGGTATTAATTCTGAATTTACAACTTACTCGCTGCAAAGTAGAAAATACATTGCCGCCGCAATTATTTCGAATAACATGTATGTTTCTTTTTCAAACTGCTTTTAAGGAGAGCATGATTGCATGAAACTTCTAAATACAACATTTCGTTAGTAAAGGATTTACAGTGTTTTGCGCCTATGATACAATTTAAAATTGAATAACACCCTCTGAATTTCCGTTTAAAAACAACAGCCAACAAAATTGTTTGTCCGTGGAGCATTAAAATCTCTGCATTGCCTAATATGCTCGCTGCATGACATATCTGTGACATTTGAGAACCGTTTTGGATGAAATGTGAGGCTGACGCAGACGATAGAAAAGATGATGTTTTCACAGATATTCCTAACGAAAGAAACAAATTATCTATTACGAAGTTTTAGTCTAATTCAATCGTTTAGTACGAAGTACGTAGTGTTACGTAATTGACAGTTATGAGTAATATACTGGTAGTAGTGAATAAAAAAGTGGAAAACGCCTTATTATCAAAATTTCTTGTAAGAGAAACGAAAACCTGAAGTAAATAGTAGACACCTTGGAGAGTTAAAATTGTATACAAATAAAATACAGTTTTGAAAGATGCCGATGCGCATGTCGAAAGTAAACTGCACTTTTTTTCTAAACAAATAATAAAATTTGTTTTCACAACCAATATGTAAACCACTCGATATTCGAAATGCTATTGTTTGCTGCTTTCTATTGGTAGTTTTTAGAAACTTCATTCGCCGACTTTTATGAAAGGCGGAAATTTTTAATTTGGGGACGATATTCAAAGTGCTCTGGTGCTGCAAAATTTCGTATCGCAAAGAAAAACTAGAAGAAGGTATGAAAAAACACATAGTTACAACAAGAAATACATACATTAGCTACCTTTTTATACAATAATCAAGCAATATTACATAAAATTTCTAGAAATTTTGCTAATGTTTTCGAATGTCAATACTTCCGCGGGGGTAACGGAAACGATAGTTTACTATTAACTTATGAGGCAAATTATTGTTTCTCTAAACGATGTTTCAGGAGAAGGGTGAAAGTACATTTTCCAGTACCAAAAAAAGTTAATTTAAAGACGTTGTTCCCTTACAGCCGCTTCCAAATTTTGAGTTGATGAAATTATAAGATCAATCAAGAATTAAGTTGCAAACAGGTCTGAATTTGGTTTTAACTGAATAGTTACTAAATCTGAAAAGTCTCTAAATTGGTGGCATTAGATAGCTAATTCTTCTAAAAATTGTAGATATTAAAAAAAAAAAACAGAAAATAATTCATTAAATTTCAGAATACTAAACGCATATATACACAATTCCACATATTTATTTGTAAATCTTACATGGAACACATCACTCATAACAACACTGAAATCAACCAAGTTTGTCAAACAGATACATGAGTCTATATTCTTTTAGTGTTGTATGGGTCTCTTATTTAGTCCTGTTATAATATGTCTAGTCATAGTTGGGCACAATTAGTTCAAAAGTTAACTTCTTAATCGTTAATCTGCTACTTAAAAAGTTAACGTCGATAAACGTTTAAGCGTTACATTTTTGAAAATTTAATGGTAGTTACAGGTATCTGTTAAATTTAACAATCGATAACATGTCTACCCAATGTCCCTCTGCAAATTGAGTTCTTACTGGGGTTCAACGTTTTAATCAGTTTATCAATCATATCGTATTCTGACATGTACTAGAATCATGTTGGTAAAAAAACAAAACAAATAAACGCTAGAATCCACAGCACTTGAAGGCTTTGAATTGTTTTTCCTTAATCCACGAGTTGACGCTGTTTATACGTTTTCTATCAACTACAAAGATTTGGATGTATGCATCCTCTTCATTTGTTGTTTCAGTTTATTAAGGCCAGAAACGTGATCCTTGGTTGTAGAAAATTTAACAAACACACTTTGAATTCATCAATCAATATTTTCCCCAATATTGATTAAAATACAATATAAAAAATGTGGCCAAGAATTTTTAATGTTCTCGTTACTATTACTAGCGTTGCTGCTTTCGCTAATAGTTTTTAGATATTCTGTTTCCATGGCGTAATCATGAGACGAATATCAATTTAAGTTATTTCACTAACAAACTCGAAACCGACACAAACTAAAACGTGGCACTATATTCCTCATGGTAAAAACATTAACTTATAGAAATATCAAAATCAATTACTGATAGAATTTGGAACGTGTTGTGAGCACCGCCGGTTTGCAGACGTAAAATGCAAACCTTCCTCAACTCTTGGCGTTTCTACTCACACCTACGCCATACCTAGCATAACAGCTATATTTGCATCACACTCGCCTTCGCATTCGTTCGTTATTCCACTTGCTGAACGTACCAGCATGCCGACGCCCGCAATTCAAAGAAACAAAATGACATCAACAATGTAACGGACTGAAGTTAACCGAACTTCAATTTAACGGAAGATGAGCAGAACGTTAGTGATTTTTAAGTTAACTTAAAAGTTATATTTCTTAAATTTTGTTAACTTCGTTAGTTAATAATTAGCGGTTTTCTTCCCCAGATGTGTGTATATTCTACTTGCTCCAATTCACCTCATCTTTATGGCGTGAATTCCCTTAATATCCAATTATTTCAACAGCACTGATTTGACACCTTTCGTCAATTATTTTGCACTTCTATGTCACGTCCTTGTATCTTATAATTCTTCTGACATACTCAAAGAACCACTAGGTCCTTCTACAATTTTTCATTAGTTTATATTATATTCCTCTTACTCTTGTCCGTCACACTTACCACTTGCAAATTCTCTTTCAAAAATTAATAAATGTAAATTTCAGGTTCTTGATTGGATGTGTTTATTTATCTTTAACCTACAAATTTTATTCCTAGCATCGTGGCACACAAAGAGCACATTTCATATTATAACTCTATTAGGTTCAATATCGATGATGTTCTAATGTAACAGATTAAAATTCAAATACTCTTCCGCTTTCTTGTATCAAATAATAAATCGAAACAAAGATACTACTACTTAATTTCTTCCAATTCTTCTGCATTACCAGCTTTGTGCAATTCTCTTTTATAGAAGATATTTAATTATTTAGTATCTTCTATATCGTTAATTCTCGTCAGAAAATTTTGATTCTTCTTCAGGTAGTTCTGCACTACCTTTGGTCCTGTCAGTCCACGGTATGCCATCTGTTAGATTTTGTAGTATTAATGGATATTTTTACTAACCTGATCTTCCATGCTACCTTGTCAAAATTAGCAGAAAATCACCTAGGATTAGATTTCCTACCTATAAAAGAACACACCTCTTGTAATTTTAATATGGAATGAATTAGACAACTCCTCAAATCAACTATTAATTTCTTCTTTAACATAACATTATTCAGTCTCGCGGAATAACAACTTTCATCTGCTACTGTATACAACGGGTCTGTTTTTCTACAAATGTAGATCCCACTTCTCCTCGAAGATAATATGACGTGAGAAGCTGCATAAACTACACTTGCTTCATTAATGCAGGAGAAGCGGTACCATAGTACATACACAGGCGATATATCTTTTTAACTTCACAACAGAAGCACTAAATAGTTTTTGGTGCTTTTATTTCTCGTATCTTCCTTATTAGAGTAGTAGCTACTGTCCTTACAAAAAATGTTGTGTTCAACAAACATTTGGTTAGAATAAAGGACCTATGAGATGAGGTACAAGTAATGGTTAATACACATACAGGGTGATCGATAATCATAGTAAAAAGTATTATATGTTAAAAAAGGAACAAAAAAATTAAATTAATTACAACTTTGTAAAAGACAGATACAATTAGTTATTTTCTACAGATTCTTGGATGGAGTAGGGTTTGTAAATACGATAATGTTCCAGTATTCTTTAAATACGTCTTTATTACGTACAAACTGTTTTATATTTTTATTAAACAGATGTATCCCAGTATAATTATCTTATCTTTGAATGAACGACAATATTTGTTGTATTGGAGCTCTGAGCATGAAATAAGATTAATGAAAATACAAAATAATACAAAAATCAAAATTGGTAGAATAACTATGCATTGATCAAATGAAAAAGAACTTACCTGAAGATTATAGAGAGAAGAAACACGATAAAGTAAGCAAGCAATGTCAAAATATGTAGGATATAATTATTTAGGAAGTCAATGATTTATTCACGGCCAAAATGTTTTTATTTGTTTTTCGTTAGATAAGATGATAATTTACTTCTTGCTTTATTATTGTACATTAAAGAAATATTAAGAAGACTTTATTATTAAAACCACACTGTCTTAATTTTTTGTCAATCTACAAAGATTTGTATGAAGTCTTCGCGGGTTCTCCGCCGTATGGTGTTGAAGAAAAACAACAACGAGCTTTCGGCTGCTAGCTCTGCACAGTACAACTCTGGTGCTCGGTGCTCGGCGCATAACATCAGACCTGAAGATGGTGGCGGAGCTAGCCGCCGAAAGCGTCGATACGCCGTGAAAGCCATCGTTCCTGCAAAGATTCAGTTAGATGCTCAGAACAAAGCACCGCACTGTAAAGGACTCTACACAGACGTCTCTAGTAACTACCTGCAATGAGAAGTATTTATAACTGGTATTTTGAAACTAATATTTGTTGAATATTATGACTTATTTCATCAGGCAGAGACGAAGTTACTCTAGCCACCATAATTTTGTCACAATGATTGAAGATAAGGAACAGTAAATTGTAATGTCTAAATAACACAAATTATAGAAGACACGCAAAATGATTTTTTTTTAATGCTTAACGTCTCTTAACAGCGAGGTCTTTAGAGACGGGAAGGGAGGGGAGCAAGGAATGGGAAGGAATTCGGCCATGGCCTTTTGAAGGAAGCATCGCAGCATTTGCCTGGAGTGATTTGGGAAACCGTGGAAAACCCAAATCTGGATGCCCGGACTGGGATTCGAACTACCGTCCTCCCGAATGCGAGGCCAGAACGCTAACCGTTACACCACCATCCTCAGTGATATCTATTTAGTAGAGTTTAGAAACAACTCTACTTATAAAGGTCATCAGGAATGTTTTCCAATTCTGTCAGTCTTTAAAAATAACTACCACTACAGTCTATGCGTTTTTGGCATTCTTTGAACAATTTTTTTCATGTTTCCTTCTGAAGCTGCATACACCCATCATGTCACACACCAAGAAGGCCCTTTTCCATGTAAAACCTTACCCGTTTTAGCTTCATTCATCACGTGAAAGCACCACTAAACTATATGGATCGAGGTCTGGACTGTATGAGGGATATAAATAAAAATAAGTGGTGCAGCATTGAGACGGCAGTTGTTGCTCAGGAGCAAGGTGTTCAACCTTTAGCGCAGATGTAAATTTTTGGCAGCTTCAAAAACTCTGGGTATGCAGTCCCGCTACAGATCAGAAGAAGTCAACACGAAGAGCTCGTCTTGCTCGCTACGTTGAAGATTAAAAATGCATCAGGACGATCAAAGATCTGAAAAGCACGATAATCGGTTGTGTCTCAGTTTAATAATTTACTTTTGTTGTGACTGTCTCCTCTCCTCTCCTTATGTGTGGGGGGGCAATTCTTTTCGGATGTTAATAGCGAAATGGACTAAGGTGTCAGACTACGATGGGGGCTATTAATTCTAGTGACACTACAGATTTTCTCACAGATGGAAGGCGTGGAATCATTGGTGGGGGAATGTTAACTGCAGACGTTGGATTGTTGATGAAGCGCTTCAGCCATTTCGATCCATGAATAGTGTGGTGTGACATTAATCTTTTCTTCACAGATCGTCATTTTCGTACAAACACTACGCAGCATTGTGTTCATATTCGGATTCCTAAACTATGTTCTCAGTTTTTTTGGAAAAGCCATAAAAAATAAAATCAGGTTTCGCCAGTTGTTGTGAAGCTACGATTAGCGAGATGACTTCTTGAACATCTGAAATAAGGTGTGTAATATGCTCGTTGGTTAAGATTTGGGTACGTATTTTTCTAATTTGAATATTTTTTTTTTTTGTTCTGGCTTTACGGCTCGTCTACGTCGAAGTCATTAGAGGCGGGAAAGGACTGGGACCAAAGGATGGGGAAGGAACGCTAAAGGTTGAGCACCTGGTACCTGAACATCAACATGCCGCCTCAAAGTCTGCACCGGTTATTTGGTAAATGCGATGAAGCATCACCCATACAGTCCATATTGTTTAGTGGTGGTTTCACGTGATGAAAGGAGCTAAAAGCGTCTAATAGCCTGGATAAATTGGGTTTCATTCGTATAATGTTATTAGCGAGCTGTGTTCTACTCAAAACTGTATTCTTAATTTGAAGAATACTCAAAAACTAAACATTTAACTACACACGTCATTCTATGTGAACTGTGAAGGTTCACTGTATTGTTACATAAACGCGTAAGGCCAAATGTTAAAGTTAGATATCTTTTATGATATTTTTATGAATCGTTAATAAAACCCGATATACTATTGTTGACAAGGATGTGCAAGAAATTCCGAAATGGGATTTATGAAGGAATTATACTCACATGACATGAATTCCGGAATTTATGGAAACGCTATATCTGAATTGTTAAGTCGGGAATGGAACGATATTTTAGATTACCAGCCCTGAACGTCATTATTTGCCCATGGCATCTCGGTGTTCAGGAGATTGTTGGACAATATTTGAGGATTACGCATTCGAATCCTGTGTGGCTTAGTTTGGTCGTATGATGTACTGTACACTAGCACGCTCCGTATTTTGGCCAATCAAGACATTAAGTGAATGCACAGCATGAAAAATCAGGGTACCAAGTTTCAGCCCTAATGCAGCCAGTAATTTCCGAGATCCTGAGGTGATCACATGATTATTAATTATTATATGTTTCAGAGCATGCTCGCGTAAACTCCTTGTAGTTTTGATTTCTTTTTTTGGTTATTAAGAGCTATCCTTGCACCTTAAAGAAGAAATAACTCACCACAAGTTCCTTTAAGACTCGTGTAACTTAAAACGAAGTCGGATATCAATTTTCTTTGTGTTTAGTTCTGTTAACCTTTGCTGTGGAGAATGAGTGAAATACTTACTTGAATTAAAGTAATTTAAAGAAGAAAGGAACCCATACGCATCTTTTAATTATTAAATGGTTTCTGTTAACTTATTTAAAGAAGAAAGATAATACTTATTTTTCGCCAATGACTTCTAAACATAATAATTAGAAGCACCAGGTAGAATCATTACAAAAAGTATTACGTTGGTAATTTACAATAATCGAACATTTTGACATTGAGCCTGAATCATTACAAAAAGTATTTCAAGATTTACTTTCTTAATGTGAGGCATGCTAAGTAGCTGATTGGTTTGATTTCATATTAAAGTTTGGTTCCATACACGATAGAAACGGAAGGTGTGGCTACTATCATTGGATTCTAAGAATTCTCTTTTATCCAATAGACTCGGTGAGAGTAATCTTTCACTGATGACCATGGCGAAGGCACCATTCGCAGTCTTAAAACTTTTGTACTTGTCCACCGGATGTACGTGACTCCCATGTCAACAATGCCAGCAAATGAAAATAATAATTCCGCCATGGCTATATAAATTATAATAGTTGGTCAGACCGTGTACATCGCGCTTGGCATCTGTATTCACAGATGCAGCAGTACCAGCTTGTGTTTTTTTTTTCCTCCTGCGTGATAACACCCCTCGGGCGTTGCGGACAACACTCTGCGGCTGTTGGTAGGCAGTAAAGAGGCAGCGCTGGCTGGCTGCTCCCCTTATCTCCGGCGGGGATGGCTGGGTCTTGGGACGCCAGCTCGCTCCGCTGCTTCATTCCCCAAGCCGGCAGCGTGCACTGATGCACCTTAAAGGCGCAACTCAAGCGGAGTGGCGCAGAAAGTTCAAGCGCGAAAGGAATACGGCTGATCCCTGCTTTTACGTCTCCTCGAACACCGAAGGTTGGCTGAAAGCGCCACTACTTCTGAAATCTAGCTGCTCTTAATCTGATCGTTTTCTCTTCATTACTTCTATCTTCGATTACCAACACCTCGTATGAATCTTCATTCCAGGTCAATTTAAAATGCTTACGTAACTAGACATGGGTTATGACTGATATTATTCCAACGGTGATATATAAAAACTAATCTATATTTAATGTCTTGTATAGATACACGTTTTTATGGTAAGGCACATAAAAAGCCCAAGATTTTTCATTTTGAGAGCTGCACCTTCTACTATAATCCTTTGTTAACTCATCATCACTTGACGTTTCCGCTTTTGCGGGTCGTCTGGCATATCCTGTTCCATGTTTTACAGCCACACCGATTTTTACCCTCCACTTCAATCAACACCCTTTACCCCTACGTCTTTCCTCAATTGGTCAGTTTGTTAACTGCTTCATCTATCTATATCTATAAAATGAAAACCGGTTAAACTTGAACTGGAAAAACTCAGAAACTACTGAGCAGTTTTCGATGGGTTTTTCATAGTTTTAAAGATTTGAATTTCAATTCAGTTGTTTGGAATGTCTTATGTTTATGCATTACATAATACTGGAGCATTAAATGAAATTCTCAACGTGTGGGGATAAATACAAAAGATGGATCCACTGGATATGGCATACTTCTTACCATGCTTCGTACTTAACACGCAGCTACAATGAATTTGACCATAGCCTTTGATGAAAGTATCAAAAGTAATTAATAGCAATACCTATGTTGCATACTCCACGCTAAATAAAACTTCAAATATCTTTTCCTCTAATTCGGGAGATTTAGTTTTTAAACTCCAAAAATGGCCGTACTGAATGCGATAAACTAATGAAAACAGAGATTTTCTTTGATCAGTATCTCTGGTAGCACAATTATAATGTCTTTGGCTATCATCTTTACTGTTACAATAAAAACATTAATATAATTACGATAATATTATTCTAGATAGATTATATTCAGTCATACAGGAAACACTAATACTAGAATTTTCCTGGCATTTGAGATAGTAATGTATATGCCGGTTAGAATATCATTCATTCTTTTACTATAGATTATGTTTTTCAGTAATTCATTTTCGATATTTCGATAAAGGGCTGAATATTTGGCGTTTGGAGAACAAAGTGTATTTATTCACTTCATAATGATTAATAGAACCTTGTATTACCCCACTAGAGTTGGAAGTATATAGAGCTTAGGAAAAATGAACGCTTTTGAATTACATTTTGCGCTATACATGTGAGTTTCTGACATAATCTATCTTTTATTATAATCTATTTAAGTTCTCAAGATACTGAATGTCAGGTGAAATGTCTGGCGTTTGGAGCTGAAAGTAGTTTCATTCTATTTCCAGTAATTAATGCGTAGGCTGATGATTTTTAATATCAATAGAACTTCGTATTAAGCATTTAGTATTGGAAATAAAAACAGTTGAGAACAATCTAACGTTTTTTTGGTATCACGTTCTTTGCTTTAGACGTGAGGAGAAGCAATTTGCAACTCGATGAGACTAATTGAAAGTAGATAAATTTTTCTTTTCATAACTGACTTAAGTATTAGAGATATCCAATGTCAAAAAATGGTTATAGGTATAGTTCCTTCCATTTTTGGCGACGATCTTAGGGTCAAGTTTATATCGCAATGAGGTGAATGTTTAATTGCGAGTGAATTATTCCAGTTGCAGTACATACTGTACGTTTGTGATGAAATTAATTGTGTTAATTTATGCTATGCAAACTAGGAATCCTCTTGTAAACAATGTTGTTACTACTCAAAATCTATTTTGCGATGCATTTCATATGTTTAAGCCTTTTTGCGTAGTCTAATTTTTTAGAGGTAATGTTAGTTGAGGTTTCGATTCGGTTGAAATTCAACCTGTACCCGAATGACCTTGTTATAGAATAAAGCACGAAGAATTTTGTTATTATTTGTAATTTCATAAACTTTAGGTTATTGAAGGCGAATATCGCGATGTAAACTACTCTCCGATTTTTTCTGGTCTAGGTCTCGTTTAAACCTAACCACTAGGAAGAAACTAAAGCATCCATTGTACATGTTCAGCGTATAGTTCCTTGTGACTCTGTCCATATTTTTTCTCACCCAGGTAGCATTTCAAACGAACCACCTCAATTTAGGGATACGATATCGCAACATTGAAGTTAAATTAGAATCCATAATCTAACGGAAATCATATATAGGTCGCATTTCATCCTAACCATCTGAGTTTTGAGAGACGATTTATCGAGAAGTATAAGTAAACAAAAAATATTCTTCAATTTATATTTGTCTTATGAAGTTAAATGGAAATCCATGATGAAATTGAGGCACTCGGTTATCGTAGAATCCCATATATTTGCATATGTACACGAGCGTTTTTGCTCTTGATGGCATAGACGATGCACTTATTGTTGAATGGTTTTTCATAAAAAGTTTATACACGTTTCTGATTGGACATTTAATGTTGTAGTAGTAAATCGACGTGGAATTTGATTACCTGAGAAGACGACTGAAATGTGTTCGTTAGATCCGGGAGGGTAAATTAAAACGGTTTTGAGATACAGAAAACGAAAACTTAGTCAAAATGTTTTTAGCAGTTTTCAGATAATGCTAAAGCATTCGTAAAATAAATGTGTCGTTATGTATTAAGTCGTACGTCAAATTTTAACTTTGACTCCAAGCTTTAAAATTCTGAAAATCCATTTAAAATCTGTAGACTATTTTTTACGTGATACTTGAATGAACAGACACATACAAGATACATTTCTATGTATGTGATATGTATTAGTGCACGTGCGGTTCATCATTCGATTTTCGAGCATCAACATTAGCAGATGTTGTAATTAGGTTTTTCTTTAAATCCGGAAATGGATGGTGCAAAGTTTATGAAACTTGGTAAACGTGTTTCTCATTGCTTGAATAGAAATAACGGGTAAATGTATGACAACTATACCGGACAACGCCGGAAACTCCGCTAGTATAAAATAAAAGTGAGCCCAATTATTCAAAATATAATCTTTAAAGCATATACTTAATAAGAAAAGTTATAATTTACTGACTAGCGTCTTTTACTGATATTTCCATCTATCATATTTAATACGACGACTTTTATCAAATTAAACCTTTTTATAACCACTACTGGTAGTCACAATATTATATTAGTCAAAAGACAAAATATATCGCTGTAAACGTCACTGATTATCTCTATTTTTAATGAATAATAAACATCATTTCAGAAGTTTCCTTCCTTCCATAAAAGGAGATTTCATAATTTCTTTTGTGTTCTTAAAGATTTTTATCAAAATCATTGTAAATCTTAAGGGAAAAGACGGATTTGGCTGAACGCCAACATGGCTCCTCTCTGAGATTTTTATGTTAATACTGGATAATCATCAGTGAACTGAGAATGTGATTAGGCAGAAACTAAAAGTACCCTTCGCACTTAAATTGGAAGCAAAGACTAATGTTAAACCACTACGTGAATAAGTCGTATAAAATGTTTGTTATCCATCTCGTTAGTCTGGATTGCGTTATCTGACGACAGAATTGTAATATCCAATATCCATACTGAATCCAAGTCCACAGTCCAGACAGTCAATCTGCAGGAGTAAATCAATGAGAAAATGAGGCTGTGGAAGCAATAATGTTAAATATTTATCACAAATAAACGTAACCAATTTTTCTGAAGACCAAAATTATAATAAAGGGAATTTTCTCATCCTTCCACGCTATTTTTCAATTATCTTACAAAGAAGAAACTTCCGATGTGATGAATACATGCAGTCAACATCTGTAGAGAATTGGAATGTTTACTTTAAAGTTACAACAGAGAATGGAAGGAAAACTTAAAAGACTGAAATTCATTTTGACTATTTTGGCCATTACGCTCATGATAGTAAAACAGAATAACCAGACGACTGTATACACGAAAGTGGAACTAATAAAAATTTAGCTAATTTATTCTTATAAATATTAATGAATTTTTTATACGTTTTTGTTTGATACGTCTCAGCATATCTTTTTAACCAATTAGCAAACATAGTTTTTGAATTATAAGTCTTACTTAATTTATTGCACCTCACGGTGAATTCTATATTTGTAATAATCAATTATAGAAACAAGCAGCAATGGACGAATGTAAACGATTAAGTCTGCTTCACGAAAGTGTTACTGCAGCACAGGAGACGGGGGATACATTAAATTTTTTTATGGTGGCATGGTATTTTTGTGCGCGAAATACCATCGGTCAGGACGCTGAGTAACAGAGTTTAACACTGCACATTTCGTCTGTGTCGTTGTCTTCTAACCTGACTATGAAACGTAATTGTCGCCATTTATATGTGAGTAGTATCTGGCAAATTATTATTTTCTTGTCTGAAGTACGTAGTCTTTTAGTCAGACACTTCGAACTGTTCATGCATTCGTCTGGATAACTACGGTAAAACCACCAACAAATCGTACTAAAGACTGCAGGTACGCCATTCGCGTGGTATGAGCTAGGGCTTCTTGTATTTTACCGTGTCCGCTACGACGGTGTTTTAAGGGGTACATCCAAACTGGCGGGTTAAATGAAATCGTTTGTGATGTAGCCGACTCAGATGCCCAGTATTATGAAGTGCCGCATGCCGTTTACTGCTAAATAGTGCAGTACAATTACTTAAAACTATTGGAAAGAAGTCCATTACTGCAATACAGTAATGCGACGTGATAAATGCAAAAGACAACCCGGTTGTTATTTATCTGGTATAACATTTAGTTTTTGATGTTCCGAAGAGCTCACATTGTATGTAAATAATTAGGTGATGAAAAGGTTAAAGTCGTCTTTTGTGATGCTTAAACTATCAAGTTCCACCATTTCGGAATAATTTTTGGTGCAGCGTCCTAACAGACACCCATTACCACTTTCTTTGGTATTTCCGAGTTACATTCTTTTGATTTCAAACTCAGATAATAAAATTGTAACTTGCTAATTCAAATAACACTCAGTATAAACTGTATTTCTGTGTGGAACACTATGAGCTTACGGAGCAGTGAGCGCTCAGAGGCAATACAAGAGATGAACTGACATTTTTACGAGCCACTATTTTCAAGTATTGCTACAATTTAGAGTTACGCTTGACCGTGTATCACTGTTCAGCGGCATTTCGGCGTAACGATTGCAATATATCTCACTTAAAAGAAAAACGTACACTAGATGATCACTGCAATGAAAGAGACTTTTTATTACTGCTCTGTTAGCTAATAACGGCATTTCTGATACTGTAAATTTTGAAAACAATTCTTCGGAATGAACATATTAAATTTTTATTTGTAATAACTGGAACTGCCAACGAAAAAATGTCATCAAATTTTAAGGTTCATGGACAAAATGATAAATCGAAAATATACTCTGGCTTGATCTTTACAAAATTATTAAAAACGGGGGGGGGGGGGGGGAAAGTTTCTATCTAATCAGAAATGAATTAATGAAAATCAGAAACATAACGGAATTTTATTAATTAAATTTGTATCTAAAGAGTCATGAGGAAAAGATGAAACATTATTAGATAGGTAAGATAAATATACAGCAAAACGGAAGTTAACTCCGTTATTGATTTCTTCAAAATAATGTTGAAAGGTCGTTTCATGTCTGAAAATCATGTTGATTCCTTATTAAAATATTGCAATACACCATAAGTTTTGTGACCTCGGAGAGTCCTCCTAAATAAATGATAAACTTCAGTTTCTGATACTGATTAATTTTTCTTCCATTAAAGTGTTTCATCCTTTTTTCTTAGAGAAATAATCAAAACTTAGGATTCATAAGAAGTTCTACAATGAATGTGAGTTGTTTATACATATAGAAATACAGCACATTTTCTACATTAACCTTCTCATTATTACATCAATATTTTATTTTCAATCATTTTCCTAATGGCTGTAACGTAGCAGACTCACTCATTGTTTAAACCTTTGTACTATCTTCACTGAAAAAAGATGTCTATTGAAATTAGTTCTTCATTCTGTGAATTTCTAAACTATTACGTATAGAAAAATGTCTACTTCAACAAAAAAATCAATAGAAAAATTATTATTGGTGTTTCTGATTGAATTCTGTATGAACAATAGGAACGTAATATTACTCGCATGAAAAGATTGTTACATGAACGATAAATTATTTCTATAGAAAAATTATTAAAAAAACTCTCTGATCTCCTTAAAATTTCCTTCAATTTATAATTATATGTTATCTATACACTAGCATGTATTTGTTACAAGGGTGCATAATTACGAATTGAGGTTGTATTCATATCACTTTTCAGAGTAAGCCAAAGGCGTGGCATGCGTATCTATAGGTGGTACTGCTAGAATTAATGAGCAACAATTTTTAACAAATACGACTTTGTTAAGTAGATAAACCAATTGCACCATCTTAAACTACAATCTTTTGTTTGTATCTGGCCTCCATTTGTTAGTACACATTATTCCCTTCGTTATGCAGGTTTTGACATTCCGTTTTGAATGGCCTCCACCGTGCCACATGGTCTTATTCGTATCTGTTACTTCAAAAAACCTAAAGTAGGATTGTCTGAAATTTACTATGGTGGTACTGTAGGAATAATGTGTAATATTTCCTACTACGTCATGAACAATGGGTTTTCAAAGAAAATGTGGGACACAATGAGAACAAATTTTTCTATAGCCCAAACTTGCAATAATTTTCTGCGGTCGTGTATGTCCTGTCCCAAGTTTTGGTGCAATTTCATTCAAAGCGATACTTGGAATCCTTTAATCAACTCCCTCAATATTGCAATTACTGAAGTCAACCACTACAATGATGATGTTGGATGCTCGTATTCCCGTCTTTGAAAGGTTTCATCCAACTTTTAATACTGCTAGCACCAATACATTATATTTCCATATGCACTGCAAAGTGTGCGATGAATTTCAGCTTTGAGGATTTCAACTTTAATCAATAATTCAATGACAGCAGGTTTGCAAAAATAAACACTAGTTTCGGCCATTCTGAATCTATTGTTTGTGGTAATTTGGTAGTAGCTAGTGATGTAAAAATTACTCCACGCGTACTATAGTACATTCGACCTCAAATATGTTTATAAGACAAATTTTGACCCATATTGGATTCGGCTTCATGAATAAAAAAAGATGTAATTTCACAAAACGAAGTGAAAAAATGGGTTCTTTCAGCCAATTACTTTCCAATAACCAAAAAGGTACCATACACTTGGTTATTCACTCGTACTTGTTTATGATGGGTCTTCACTAGGTAGAAACATAATGTACGATTTTATTTTATGCATTAATTTTTTATGCTTGAAACCTTCACAGAAATTGTCAGTTTGTCTTTGTGTCAGAGTGTTGTTTTCCACGATCTAAGATTATTCCTATATTTTTCTTGAATACTATATATTTGTCTAACCAGAATCTGTAACCTCTTCTAAAACTTTTTCACTTTGCAATTTTCTAAGATTACTGACGATGACCTTTTTTCATGAAGTATGATATTAACAGAGATGAATGTCTTCCATTTCACGGTAAATAATATTTTATTATTAAACGCGCTTCATTTCCTGATTCATGATCAGAAAAAAATCGATAACGCAATTATTTGGCGACCTACAGAAAAAAGAAAAATACACGGCCAATGCCGACCAAATTTAACGACTGTAAACAGTGTTTGTGTTGCCTTTGTTGTAAGCAGTAATTCTGTAGCAGTCTAAGCAGCTTGTCTACTTATATCGGGGCGGGCGGGTTTCTGGGCCTTATCTGCTGGTACCAGGCCACGGGCGGTTCGCGGGACGCTGGTTGCCCGCCTCTAAGGGGCTTCGCTTCTCGAGATAGCCGCTCTAGCAGTCGAGATTCGCGAAAGGAGATCCAACTTTTATGTGCAGGAGTGTGCTACACGTGACATACATATCAAGTTTGCAACGGCAGATACATTTTATTCGGCGGAAATAACATATTTACGTGAGTTGAATAACAAACTAGGAACATGTGTACTATTTACCGTGAACGTGACAACACTTCTATAACTGTGCTTATAAGAGTTGGTCTGGTATGAACTTTTAATCATAGTCTTATACAAAAACAAAATAAAAACTTACATAGATTGAATGTTTTCTGTTACTAGTGATGATGCATAGACACTTCGACTAAGTAGATGACCAGATACTTATTGCATAAGGAAGCAGAAATCTATGTCCTGACAGTTTAGTTACCATAGTATGGACATACTCGTTGGCATCGAAGTTTATCATTAAATTTTTTATTAGTGCCATTAAGAAAATGTAGCTCATCTCTAAAGAAGCTTCTTTGTTCTCATCAACGATAATGCAGCCACAGTTGTTCCTAAACACTTTAGAACCAATTGATTCTGACAAAGAGTAGTAATTATATTATATTTATGAGGAGAAAATCAACTAATACATACCAAAGGATACCTACATATATAAAAATTGAAGTTGAGGTGAACAGATCAGGCCATGTTCATAAATCTAAGCCTGCAACCATTATGGAAAGAATTAATTCACATTTATGAACACACTGCAACCACACGAATCACTCGAAAAGAAAAACAAAGCAAAGCAAAGTAAACTTAACTTTTCGACAACTCTGATTCCAGTAAATTTAAAGTACAAAGATGATAAATAATTGTTATAGTAAAAGGAGCTTTTTTCAGCTGTCATATTGCCAGAAGAAACTCATATCTAGTAATAAAAATATAAACTGGGAAATAATGAAATACAACATAGCCGTATTTAACAACCCATTTTTTATGATATCATCAGGGTTTTTCATTTTCGCTTGCTGTTTGACACTTTTCAGACAAATTTTGTACTAGAAATCAATTATTTTCCAAAAGCTACTCATCATACAGTGGTATATATATATACTCGTTGTTAAAGTTACATCCGGTGGCAAAGGCTGTTGTTCATTGTAGTTTGTACGAAGCTGACCTGCTGCAAACGACAGTGACATGTGAATGATTTTATACTTTTCGCAGCTGTTACGTTATGCAGGTGTAACTATATTTAGCATTATGTAGGGTTACCTGATAATGTAGTTTAGTGTATATTGGTGGGAGAGGGTGCCATTGTTAGATTTGAAGAACAATATCACCACACCAGACTAAAGTAGATCACCAAATTACTAGTGGGTTAGCACCACTTGAAAGAAGGAGGTCATCAAATTTAGTAGGAGAAAACCAAAATCCTAGAAGTGCCAAAGGGCTTTTGCAGAACGTAAAGTTAGGGAATCAATTTAAATTTTTAAACACTCAAAAAATGTCAACAACGTTTGGTACTTAGCACTACGTCAGATGTGGAAACGTGCGCGTATGAATAAAGGCGAAGCCTAAACGAAACGAGGTAGCCTCGTCATAAAGGTAAAAAAATCATTGAAACCGTTTCTCGAGTAGCACATCTCCCACAGAGAACCAAATCAAGAGACCTACAATCTACGAAATGTACATAATCAGTCTTTTGCAACCGATTCTACACTCAGAAGAAGCTTTAATGAAGACACCAGGTTTGGATTTAAGTGTCGCGGCAACAAAATAAAAGACGCAGAAGAAAACTAAAAAAATAATGACATCCTCATAACTTTGACAGGTGCTGGGAACACGTTCAAATACGCCATAGTCTTTGGTATCAGTGTTATTTAAGTAGGATAAATATTCCATTCACTGCTCTAGCAGCACATAACGGAATTCGTACCTCTACGTCTTCAATGTAGCTCAGTTTTAAAGTGGGCATAGTTACTAGAGTGAGCCAAAATCTGGTTTATAGAATGCTTTCGCTTACTTTTTTTTTTCAAACTATTGTTGTAGCAAGAAAACCCCGAAATGACGTTAGAAAATTCCAAGTAGTGTATGACTAAATAACGGTTTAGAAAATAAATTTGGGATTGTAAAAAATTTATGGGAATAGATATTAACAAAACGCAATATATGTAAGATATATCTGGAAATTTCTAGAGTATTTAAGGCACTAATTGAAAAAATCTGTAGAAATTGCAAATTTTAGAAAACAGAAAACATATATGTCAATAAACTGAGGAAATATTAGCTGCAAAGAAAGACCCATTACAAAAATCATGAATTTACAGATAAAATACAGAATTTGAGAGAGCAATAGAAAAAGAAGGAAAATGGAAAGGAAATACATACATTTTATGCTGCAACAGAATGAGTGAAGTATGGAATGAAGACTATCAGTTATGACAACATACAAAGATATTAAGTCAACAAGATTATGATGATAAGTTTCATTTTAACTTTTTACCATAGCTCACACCGCAACGGCAGTAATGTACGCAATAACGAAACCAGTATTATGTGAAGTAGCTAATGTAAAAATTAGGTTTTAAAAATGTCTTCCGGAAATGGAAATTTCTAAACAGGTTAGGAAGAAATCTCCAATCGCATTAAAGAATTAAAACAATGAAACAGAGACAAAGGGAACATTAAAGTCTAGGTGTATCTACGCCGTTGTCAACTTGGAATTTAAGATCTTTACTGTTAATTCATTGATGAATTGTGATAGAGATATTTCCTAGTAAGGAAACACTAAAAAGCCGAAGAGGAACCTCCTGTTTTTACGCCATTCTTGGTTGACTTTATTTCATGCTGAATTTAGGTTGTTGTAAATATGTTAAACATATTTTTGCACTGGGAAGGTTAGAGTTCGTTGTATATGAGACAAATGTACGCGCCTATATGAAGATAAGAATAAGGGTAAAATTTTTCTCAACTGTATCTTCAAATAAGTTTATTGTTGTTTATAGTATCTGAACACAGCGTTACTCCAATGTTATATTCTTTGGGAAATAAGCGAACTGTTCCCGAACGTATAACAGTAAGAGAATTATCAGTAAATTATGTTTTTTTTATATATATAGGTGATTTCACAAAAAGGACTTAAACTTACAATCAGTGGACCTGTTATGAAAGTGATCTAGAAAGTTAGTATTGTTGGTATGTGTTTAGAGACTAAACTCTAATGGCGAAGACACGCATCAGAGTTAAGGCAATCATTCATAAACTAAACGTTCTTAAAAGCACAGTACCAAGCTGGCAGCTACTCCGAAGTTTTTGCTACAAATTAATGAGGCTTTCCTCAAGGCAACTCGTAAAAATTCACGCTCACAAAGTTAGATATCATCATTCGGCATCTTTGTGGGTGGTGGGAGGTTTCCTGAAAACTACACCCACTGCTGGGATGGAACTTGAAGCAGCAACTCTTCCATTAGCTTTAATAAGTAAGAGAGTAGGACTGAATTTCTAGATAAGAGTGTGTTCTAGCAATCGACATCTACTAATAAGAAAAGTACAGGTCCTCGTTCACGAGATAGCTGGAGAAGTAACCAAGCACTTCCTATCTTGTGAAATTCTTGAAAATAACGGCTCAGTAGGTTATACATTTCTAAGAGATAAACACTAAAAAAGAATAATGGCAATGGTCAGATATATCCTTTAGAGCCCACACTTCCTTCACGACCAGCCGATTAGGTAGGAATTATTACGGTGAAAACGAATTAAAGTGATACTCGTTAGAAGTGCTAAATATGTAATGGAAAGGATTGAATATTTTTTTTACTTACAGCTGGAAGAAAAAAGTGAACGACTAGTGCCGATGAATTTGTGGTCAAAGACTCCTTTTTTTTCAAATATTGCAAATTGTAAGAACAACTTTCAATATTCTCTTCAGATCTTTCTTACATCCTAAAGGCGTTGCAAGATGTGCATAAATTTACAATAAAAACTCTGAAGGAATTTACATTTTGTAAATCCCAAAAATATATGCGGGAGGAACCTTTAAAAATCATTTTTTAAATCTTTATCATCATATTTTTACTACGTGTTTAAAATACACAATAGTCTCTTTAGCACATTGAACTACCATAAGACAATTTTAAAAGAAGTATAAAATATTTATACCATTTAAGATTTTTCTAACGCTTTAAAAAAAATAGAAAATTGTTTTAGATGAGTAAATAAAAAAAAAGGTTCAATTTGTAGAATTCCCATGGAATAATCTGAACAAAGTCACATGCATCGAAATAATATTTAAAAAAAATCAATATCTCGAGAATGGTGAGACTTGTACTAAAATAAAATTTTGTCATATAGCAGGAGATGATGTGAGCCATCTGCGGTTGCAGGATTATCCTTTCATTCCTGGACACCCTGCATAAGATAATAAAAAAATTAAATAAAACAAGGGGTAGTTAGATGACAGGGAATTGCCAGCGGAGCGTGTGCTCCATCGCAATTAAATTAATAACACGACCACTCGATCCAACGTAGTAAGGTGCACAGAATCTTTTATTTTTGTCGACGTAGAGGTCGTTAGAAGTGGGAAAGGAATTCGGCCATGGCCTCTTGAAGGAGCAATCCCCCCCAAGTCTGGATGGCCAGATGAGGATTCAAAACCCGCGTCCTCCCAAATGCGAGGCCAGATACCACTCATCTACCACGCTCATTCACAGACTCTAGAAATGCTTACAATAAATCATGGGCTTACCAACACGAAGATGCAGGAACTACCTAGTTTACTGCAGAAATGCGGTTCTAATAGGCACCGGGCAGTGGTGGGAAATTAAATTGGCGGGAGAACAGTACATTGTCATCTTACTGCTGCAGAAACTTAAATACGTATCGCACCCTGCACTGAATTCTATACCATTGCCACCAATTTTTTTAAAAAAAAGAATGGGTGAACAGGTAGGTGGCTGGTCGACAGCGAGGAAAATCGACTTTGATGCCGAACCATCTTCCATCAACGCCAAAGGAAAACAATGGTACACTTGGCTAACTCAGCGGGAAAGAAATCAGGGTGGTGAGCAGACTTAGCTCAGGCCACACGTCATAACTGACAAATACTTAATGCGAGTGATAGATTCACTGATATGTTTCTCTTGTCGATCAGTGGTGGATAAATATTAAATTGCATGCTGATCTGGATGCAACATCTATCAGAAAAGAAAGAACTTCTGGAATACATTCTAAATACAACTGAAATAACCTTTGTGATGTGATCTCTGTCACTACCAAACACGAAGGAGGTCACGTCATTATCCTCGTATATTATACAAACTGAAGATATAATTTAAACATTAAACATGTACTGCATGTAGGCCATGGTTAAAAATAAAGAATTAAAATATAAGAGAACTGTACTTGCATCTGCTGAAAACTAGATGATAGTTACTGAGATAACTTATTATTTATTACATGTATAAGTTAATACTCTATTACATTTAAAAACAAAAATAAACATATATGTTTTGAGATAAGTTGAATTTTTGATGTTTGCTTCTGGAAAACGTACAGTACATGAATAAAAGGCGTAATTGAATGTTAAACCATGAAATATGTTTAATTTGATAGTATTTGAGTGTAGGGACCACCAATAAATTTACGATTTTTCCTTCCCCATTTTCGGTAGTGTACTAGGGAAAAATTATCTAGCTTATCGCGACGAAAAGTATCATATATGTTAATTAATGACACAAATTACCACTAAATGAGAGTTTCGTTCTATTTATTTATTATTTCATGTCAGAAGCATACATTGTTACACATTACAAACATCAGATTGAATTAGACCAAAACTGGTACACTTCCAACGTATTTTCCGAGGCCTCATTCAGATCATCTTCCAAGCAGGAGGCTGGACACAGTCGACATTGGAGTATGTGCTGAAAAAACCTAATACTCTCTGTAGTCACACTTGACTTTAACATAGCCATCTTGCTAGGTTGATTTTAGATTTGCCCACTCCTGATCTCAGCCTATTCAGAGACTTATATATCAACCATCCCTTGCAATGGCCAGATGATAAAGTTTCGGACTATCTTCCCCAGACATGGTGACAAGGAGACTTAGTCCTCCACAATTGTAATCTGGCTTTCTCAATTACAGCTGTAAATTCGTTTGATGTTCTTAGGAAATGTTTTCTAGACTTCAGTCTTTTCCTATGTGGTATAGGCCCATGTAATGGATGAGTTTCGCTGAAATCAATTCATTACAGTATAACATGTGCACAGATAGATAAACAGGCAGATTTCCAAAATTTATGGTTTTGGCTCCTATAACATAACATTTACTCTTTTGTTTTAAAATTTTACGTACCGACAGAACTTCTTACAGATAGCTTACCGTGAGAGATAAAAGAAAGATTCGCCATTTGTTGCATGTTCTTTTTTATTAGCGATTGGTCTTTATGATATTACAGCAATTCTCATCTCTATTTGCTGCTAAGCGGAGGTTACTAATATAAATAATTAATTGTTATATGTATATGGAAATATATTAAAAGAGATATACATCTTAGTTTCCTATACCTGGCTGAATTCTTACTTGTTGCATGCGTTACATAAATACGGATATACGTACATTTACAATTCCTATCTATCACTCTTGAAAGTGAAAAGAAACAAAACTATTTTACATTAAAATGTGCAAATGACGAGCGGGAAAGATAGGAAACAGCAACCATTTTTACACAAATGGTGATATTGTGTCCATTAATAAACTCATCAGTCCAATGAAAGAACTGTCCACAGGAAAATGATTCTTTTTCGTCTTGAATATTCTGTACACTTCCAATAGAATTTTTTTTGCTTGTGTATTTAATCCTTTTTGTACCACAAGAAACAAGTTAAAACTTCTATTTTAGCAGGTTTAACTACTATAATATTGGCTTAAAGTAGAAAAAAAAACAGTAGTTACTTCAAAAGACATTAATGATTATATAAATTTTAAATAAGTTATTAAGGAATGCTTTACTAATCGTGAATTTACGGCAAGTCGCAGAAAATTCGTATTTCACGTTTACCTAGTTTTAATCCTGTGTTTCTAAGTATGCGACTGCCCCCTACAACATCCCTACCACGCTTCTAATAGGTGACCCTCTTCTGTTTCGAGCGTATGAGCAGGTTGATGTTTCCACTCTTCTCTTTACCAAAAGAAAACTCCCTTTAATTATTTTCTTTATCTTTTCTTAATTCAATACTGTTCTCTTTTTTCAGTTATCTCAATCATCATCATTATCGTTGGGGACCATCTCCAGTTTCCCGGGTGTGGTTTACGAGCCTTGGTTATAGACGATTGTTTTCCACCTTTTCCTGTCCAGAAAGGTTTCTCTGTCTGTGATGTACTCCCAATTCCAGCCTCTTCTCTCTACGTCCTCCTTCAGTTGGTCTGTCCATCTTCTTTTTGGTCTTCCCACTGGTCTTTTGCCCAGTATCCTTTTTTCCAAATAAGTTTTTGGCAGTCTTTTACTAGTCATTCTCTTCACATGCCCAAACCATCGAAGTCTTGATGACCTAAGTCTCTCTTCCATGGATTCCCTTAGCTCTAGGTTTGATCTAATTTCATCATTCTTTATGCGGTCAAGTCTAGTTTTCTGGAGGGTCGTTCTAAGAAACTTCATTTCACATGCTTGGATCTTGCTAAGGTCCCTTGATGTTAGTGTGCATGTTTCCAAAGCATATGTGAGAATAGGAATGAGATATGATTTGTACAAGACAATTTTTGTTCTTCTGGGAACCTTCATGTCCCATAGTAAGCCTCGCACGGTACTGCAGAAGTTGGCTCCTTTGGTTACTCTACTCACTATTTCTAACTCACTTCTACCATTATTGGCAATTATGCTCCCCAGGTAGCTGAATTGGTCAACAACTTCAACTTTGTGGTCTTGTAATTTTATATGACAGTTTGTATTCTTTCGGCTTATTTTTAGTGCTACAGTTTTTTTTTTTATTTAATTTCATTTCATATTCTTCAAACTTATCATTCCACATCTTCAATTTGTTTTGTATTCCTTCTTCTGTTTCATCCCATACTGCTACATCATCTGCAAACACCAGTGCCTGTAGATCTCTATTGAATGTTCTTTTTAGTTCTTTTAAGATGTTATCCATCACCGCTATGAACAGAAGGGGTGAAAGGGCACTTCTTTGTTGTACTCCTTTGGTTGTACTAAACCATTCAGAGTAACCATCCCCAACATTGACACAGCTCTTGCAGTTATTGTACAGCATTTGGATCTTTCTTATGAGGTACTCTGGTATTTCAAGTTTTCTTAGACTTTTCCAGATAGTTGATCTTGGAACATTATCGTATGCCTTTTCTAGGTCCATAAAAACAATAATTAGGTTTTTCCCTCTTTCCCAATATTTTTCCACCAGCATTCTCAAGGCAAATATTAGATCTGTTGTGCTTCTTCCAGCCCTAAACCCATGTTGTTCCTCTTCTAAGATGGGCTCTAATATTGTTCGTACTCTGGCTTCAACTATCTTTTCCATAATTTTGAGGCCGTGGGATAGGAGGGTAATACCTCTATAGTTTTCACTTTTCCTTCTGTTCCCTTTCTTGAATATAGGAATTATCACCCCTTTCGTCCAGTCTTCTGGTATTTGGTTATCATTCCATATTGCTCTGAGGACTCTATACATCCATTGTATCCCTGGTGGACCCGCAGCTTTAATCATGTCGGCTGTAACTTCGTCGGCTCCTGCTGACTTGCCAGTTATCTCAATGGTGGCTATTATTATTATTCAAAAAATAATACGAAAATACACTTAATCTTATTTATTTGCGTAACTTGTAGCACATCAATTCCAAAACACAAATCATTACAAAATTCCTATTTACTGTTAATATTCTATCTGTACACCTTTCATAACTCTCCTAAGTCACACAAGTGGAGGCCTGGTGCCTCAGCACTCTACCACCCTATGCCATGTTCCACTACTTCTGGAGGACTGCACTGAATGTATTATACTGTAGCTACGTGACGAGTGTATGGTACTGCGCGGCATCTAGATAGCTGGCGAGCCTTTCTTGCGCTGCGACAACAACGAAATTCTCTAACTCACCCCCAAAAATTATTCCATCTGATGATATTGAATGGAGATAATGTCCAAAAGTTTATCAACTGTTGAAATTAATCCATCAGAAAACAGTGCTGCACTGGAATGGTATAGCGAATCAATGATATATTTTTCCTTCTTGCAGCTGTAGTATTTTGAAAATCATTAAATTAAATTCGGGTCCTTCTACAAAAATATTTGTTAATATTTTGTACTTACGCCTGCAACAGAAACTGAGGATTTACTGAACTGAGCTTTTACAAAATTTAATGTAAAACCATCCCGAACAAAAATTAATTCTTAAATAATTTAATAAAACACTGTTTGCTACATGTTTTAAAAGGTAATTTGGAATGTTTGGTCCATAACGTGGAAAAATGTGATAGTCTGAGATAAAAGTAACTAATAAATCATCAAGATAAATAAAAAATAATGGTAAAATTAAGAGAATCTTTAAGGACACGATGACAGTAGTTTCTAGTTTGGAATTATATAGACTTAAAGTTTGAAGATTAAAATATTATTTTTCATTAATCACGACTTTATTTAGTATTTAGAGATTCACAAAACTGGATGAATACTATAACCAACATTTTACTTCAGCTAAAGGATTCTAAAAAGTTTCTTCTTTCTTCCGGAATAAAAATGAAGGCCCAAGAGTGGAGATAGGGCCATATCGTGAATTCCCGCCGCCGTAAATCTCCGGCTGGCTGGTAAACAGTCCAATTTCCAGGGATTGGACCATTCTGTCGGCCGGCCTGCTCGCGCTATCTTGATGTCCAGACGACTGCTGCTGCTGCCAGGCAGCCTAAATATGTCCACCGGGTTGCAACAGCAACTCGAGGAAACTATCGGCCCGGATAGGTCCCGGCCCGAATCTCGGCGGGAAGACATATTGGACAGACCCGTCCCCCCCGACCCCGGCTCACACTGCGACGCCAGATATCGGACGGGAAATAATAGATGGCTGCATCAGCGGCAGATCTCCATTACCAGACCCGCCTGCCTGCTTCGCGAGGGTTTTTTCCTTCTATTGGGAGTCAGCATCTTGGATGGCAGCGTGCATTCGCAATGTAGCTCCTTGTTAAGGACATTCATAAATCTTAACGTAATTTATACGAATTGCTTAAAATATCATTTCTGTATTTCAGTGGCTGGTAAAATCTATTCGAGAAGCAAAACTTTTTTAAAACTATTTTCATCTTCATGTTGAGAAAAATAATTGTAACTAGCTCGTGCCCACGACTTCGTTCGTGTTTGTAAAGAATTTGGATTGACAGCTACCGACATTTAACCACCATAGTGCACGATGGGAGACTAGATGCTATTATCACACATAACCGCCAGTCATCTGCGCTATGTAGTTAAGGCAGCAAAGTAAAATATATGGACACACATGTGTTTGGTGGTCAAAATACGAAAATATCCTTGATCGGTCACTTTCAACCACCATACCTCCCACACTACCAATGTTACCGAAATTCGGCCAATGTTGTGATCGACGGGTGACTCTGTGCTACTACCACACTCATACACCAGTGATCTGTGCCAGATACTTTTGGCTGAAAAGTGATACACCATGACACATACGTTTTTTAGAAATATGAAAGTGCAGCAGGTCGACCATTTTCAACCACAATATCTCCCACACCCCCATAGCTACCGACATCTAATCACCATAGTACACGATAGGAGACACGATACACCACACACAAACAGCAATGGTCTATGCTATGTACTTCTGGCAGCAGAGTGATATATACGGAGACACATGTCTTTGATCGAAATATGAAAATGCCTTGCATCGACCACTTTTAACCGCCATATCTCCCACATCCCCACAGCTATCGGCATTCGGCCAACGTTGTGCACGACAGGAAACTCCATGGTACTTCCACACACAAAGACCAGTGATCTGTGTTAGGTAGTGGTGGCTGAAAAGTGAAATATAGGAATACACACGTCTATATATATATATATATATAAGATTTAACTATTTACGATTCCTGTCTAGGCACAGTCGCCATCGGCACCTTTATTGGTTAGTTACAGCTATTAATTCTGCTGGTGATTAAAGTGTATTCTGAAACATTAAACAAGTAAATCTATATAATGCACAATCTCTGTTCCCTGGCCATCTACCGTGTCATACTCTTCCATTTTCCATACAACGCAATCACGGAGAATATTGAATTACAAAATCTTTATCACAGTATCTTTATTAAATACGCTCTGTTTACGACTAGCGGTGTTTTTAGCCCAGTCGACGATTACTGAACGTTTTTGCTTCTCGTGGAAAGTCATCCAACAACAGAAGTTCTCACCGAATATTTGCGAATGATAGTGATAAAACTGTGAAACATTCAAGAAAGACATATTCTTGGCTAGTCTAACATTTAAAATTAGCTCACTATTGAAACTGCCACCAGGAATGGATTAATGATATTTATTTTTAAATGTTAAAAATTCCGACAATACTGCAGGAAAATGAGAACAATTAGGACCAATGGAAAACTTTTCAGAATAATTTTACGATAAGTGAAAAAGAAACTAAACGTTATTACAGACTTTTTCAGATGAGTTAGATTCTTATTCTATGTATTTCCACAAAATATTTTCATGTTTCATAAATGGAAATAAAAAAATTTGTATCGTGAATCACAGTTTGCAAGAAAAATACAACAATCCATCACTGTTTTTATTATCATACAATCAAATTGATTGTACTTTATCTTTTGTTTGATAGATATAAATTCATAAAGGGAAAAAATGGACCCAGGAAGAAAAGGAACAATAGTTTCAAGGAATGAAGAAAGTTTGGAAGCGATGAAAATTAAATACACAGAAATGTAGCCAAAGTTGATTTAACGTACTCTCCAAACGGGTTATTCGGAAGAAGAAGAACAACAAGAAGTATCATGAACAGTTCTTGTTAATTTATTCAACACTGCATTATTTTAGCTAAGCTGTATAATAGTTCGGTTATCAACATCAAAGATACCAATATACCATTAAGAATGCTGTTTCCGATTACATTGAACAGTATTTTAAACAATGGCAAGTAAGTTCTGTCTCCATATTCAAGACAATTTTTACCTATTTTCTGCGAAAATCTTTTTTGTACAATTTTTGGTAACAATGTCGGTTTTTCTGAATGTTTAGAAATTGAGATTCTCTTAAACGCATTGAGCTTAACTTAGATTTTAAATGATATAATCAGAGATTATTTCTCTCAGAATACAGTATTTATGTCGTGAAAAAGTTTTTTTAAAAAATAGAACTGTTTCTCCACAATTTTTTTTTTTTTTTGTTTTTTTTTTTTTTTTGTTTTTTTTTTTTTTTTTTACAAAACAGAAATAATAAAAGCAACTGCTCCGGTGATAAATGTTACTCCATAGCACTCTTCGCTGTGATAGTTAAACCAGATCCCTTTTCTCAGGATAAAGGGATTGTTTAGAGCTGAAGAGGATTAAGGGATACAAATTAGTAAGGATGGCTTCTAGTTTCCTCTCTAGCTTTATTTTTCATAACTTCTCAGTGAAACTGATTGATAGAAAGCCGCTGAACGTGGGTGTGATGTTCATTACTGAACACGGTACGCCCAAATGTTAGGTTCTCAAAATAATTTCGCCAATATATACGAAATACTTCAGATTACGTCCCATAGTTCGGCATAACATTTTAAACACGTTTGTATTTTTGGAGTCAAATTGGATTATATATATATATACGACTCAGATTTTACCTACTGGCTATCAATTTGCTACTTACGTTTTATTCTTAATGGCTTTGTAGGTTAAACAATCAAATCAGGAATTCACACTATAAAATTATGTGAAACGCCGTATTGGTCAACTAATACTTTATAACAAATACGTTTGAAAATTGAAAATCAATAAACACAACTAAAGGGTTGCAAAGTATCAGTTTGATACAGCTACTAATTTCGTGTATGCATTGAGTAGCGTATTCCTATTGGCCTATTATGTTTTAATCTTTATTTATAAATTGGGGTCACCAATAGAAGAAACCTAATTCTAAAGGCAGGTAGCGCAAAGATGATATCGTTTGAGAGTTGTTAGGGAGGATTACGATCAATTGCTCTCGATTTCGTTTTAACACGATACTGTGAAGTCAGTGCATCGTTTTATGCTTCAGTTTCTGTGCAGCCTTGAAAGAAAGATTACAACCTCAAGGACTCTAGTAGTCGCACACCAGGGAAATCAATGATCTTCAACTGAGAGGTATGGAGTAATGGTTAGTGTAGGGTACGCTATTCAGACAGAAAGTTTGACTAAAGACAAAAGGGTGTTTTCTCAACGAATCTGGCCGACCACTACTACGATAATTAGATGTGGACAATTCTATTTTAACATAGATCGTGTTTAGTGCCCTTCATCTCATCGGAAATAGATTAAAACATAGTAAATAAAAATAATAACAGTTTGTATTTTAATGGAAATAATTGTTTCTCTTGCATGTCACAACAGCAAATAGGCAGTGTCTCGCATAGACCTATCGAATCACTTTCTGATTATTGAATGTCATGTTCTAAGCATTGTGATATTAAAATAACCAGCTGTTAAACTAAATGCTTTTCAAGTATTATTTGCTATAAATTACAATAAAAATTACTCTACATCACTTAAAAACGAAGAAACTATACATATATGACATAAAAAGTTACATTGCATAACAAATTAATTTTTAAGCATTGGAACTATTTTTGCATATTGAATAAATTAGTAGAGCTGCGTGTTATTAATTTTCTGCTCCAGTATTACGTACTTAACTCGATTGAAAGACCCTTTATAATTTTTGTAGAGAAGTGCTACGGAGGTGAACACTGAATTAGCAGCGATATAGTGTTTCTGAAGATTCCTGTTATCCAGAATTGAGGAGACAGCCCCCACTTCGACTTAGTACTCTGACGTTCTTGGAGTCACAGTTTCTATGCTGACACCGGCTAAGTTATTTTCCATACAGCGTTGTACTCATTGTTTAGTATCTATCCTATGATAAGACTTGAAATCCAAATATCTTGGAATTACTTTTGATAACAAACTTAACTGGGCAGGACACATAGGACAGGTGGTAGGAAAAGGTTTCAAAGTTCTGCACTTGTTGGAGAGAGTGATGAGGGGATGTACGAGAGAAGTCAAGGAATTGGGTTACAAAACTTTGGTCAGACCATTGCTCGAATATGGTAGTGTAGTATGGGACCCTCATTTTACGTATCAAATACAGGAGTTGGAGAGGGTGCAAAGAAGGGCTGCTAGATTGGTTTCTGGAAATTATCGCAGAATGCAATCAGTGACGGATATGATAAAGAAGCTGGAATGGGATTCATTGCAAGACAGGAGGAGGATGAGGAGGGTCATGGGAGTGTACAGGGCATATACTGGTGATGAGGCATGGAAAGATATTGCAATAGGTATGAAAAGTAGTGCATGGAAGGGAAAAGATGACCATGACCACAAGCTGGCACTCGATTTCAGGCACAAGGGTGTTGGAAGATTCTCTTTTTTAGGTAAGGGTGTCAGGGATTGGAATGAGTTACCAAGAGAAATGATGAATAATTTACCGAAAACTTTGAAGGAATTTAAAGATAAAATTTGTAGAGGGCAAATGTAGGTGGGTGCAGGATAGGGGGAGGATGGGTGTGTAGGGATATTGCCACCGGAGCCTGTGCTCCATTGCAATTAAAATTAAATAAAAAAAATATGCATTTTAATTTGAATAAAATAACATGTAATACAAAATAAAATAAAAAACTAAATCCAATTGTAGTACATTTTCTTACAGGTTATTTTTCTTAAATAAACTATGAAATCATAATAAAAATACACATTTAATCACATATACGTCACGAAACGTAATTTGGTGATAGTTCAGAATTGTAGTCAGGCGGAAACTTGTTTTTTGTAAGAGGCCACTAGGAAAATAAAAATGATGGAGTTTCATATAGGATTTTATGTTTCTAGTTTAAAGCTTTAGAAATGTTCTTAAATGTAAGTGTCCGTGAACAAAAGAGAGAAAATTCAAGCTATACTGCAAAGGAAGTAATAATAATAATAAAAATGAGTAAATAATTGCTAGCGAAGAATCTTCACTGCCGGGTCAACAGCCTGCCACTATAATTCACTCTACTGTGCAATCTTTAAGCTTGTTAATTAACTTGGCCAATAATCTGGAAATAGGCTTATTTTATAGGATTATTTTATAAAATTTCTGAAAATTTTAAAAGACTTGGAAAGAAATCCGTTAATTGTTGTTCGGAACTTCTTATCGCTAATTCAGGGTATTCATTCACCTAAGCTTACAAAGCTTGCTAGTCGTCTTATTATGACTGACTAAACTCTTGTTCAACTCCCTAATTTATCACTTATACCAACGCTTAACAACCTTTTTCAAGGTATTAATACTTCTTCAAACTTACTAGCATTTTTCTTACGAGCAATGCTTCCTAACATTCTGTAAACATTTTTTCACGTCACTAATTCGTCGCTTACACGAAAATTTAATAACCTCTTTTAACCTTATTAACTTCTCATTTTTAATCAAAAATTCTGAGATATTGCGACACACATTGGCACTCACGCCTCTGCAGATTAGCTTCGGGTCTCTTTGGATATTCCAACACTCTCCAATTTCCAGGCTTACATATATATATTTATATTCTGCTGCAATCATGCCATGGTTGCACCAGTTTACTGTAAATGATGTTTTCTTTCTCTTCTAAGCGATAGGTTGGTAGTATATTTGTTTATCATTTCCTATCTATAAAGCTACCAATTTCAACATATGCCCAAAAAAAAAAAAAAAAAAAAAAAAAAAAAAAAAAAAAAAAAAAAAATCACTCATAATTTCTATATGCCAAATTCTTTAAAAAAATTGGTCCGAATTCTTTCTTAGATCATAAAATTTAATGATTTGTGAAGGTTTTAAAAGCGAATAGTGTCATATGTAGAGTTTCTCGTATTTTTATGAATCTAATTTGGTGCATTTTAGTCGCAACAAGAAAATGTTTAATGAGTGTGGTGGGAAATTTACTCTCGATCATGTAACGTTAACAAGTGCCGCACGAATCGTATAATTTAGCAGCTAAATACCGTCGGCCATTGTGCAAGCTGTATGATTAAAAATCCAGGCAATTAACATAAAATGAAGCGCTGACGGAATTCCAGACAGATGAGAACAACGCCCGCGTTCAATATCGAGTAGTGCGACGTAACGCTTATGACGAACTAGAAAAACATACATCATTTCAGCATGCCGAATACGCAAATGAATAGTCTACTTGAAACAAGAAACTAAGTGGAATATTTCGGGTATTTTATACAGCAGTGTTGTGTAGATCCTTGTCTGACTGGATTGTTTACGTATTAATATTACCCAGAGTTTGCATGTGTAGTTTAGGACTCGCTTCCCTATAAGTACTATTTTCCTCATTTTGTCCTTTTGACCGACACCAATATTCGTTATTTTTTTTGTTCACTTTGAGTTTTAGTAAACAAGTGATCTATGTAGTAAACTCTGTGAGACTGAAACTCTGTACACTATGGTTGTCAGAGGAAACATAACTGCAATGAACGCAACAATGTTGTGTTCTATTCTTTATCAATTAAAAACTGTGAGAATACTCCGTTAGTGATTGTAGATGTTTCAGTGTTGACTGCGGAGATTACTTCCATTTGCATACTTGCAACTGGAAGTACCAACAGTGCAGTGTTGACATTACTCGCCCACCCTGTCTACTGTAAACACATGCTTCGAAAAATAAACCGCTGTTCCTGGATCGGAGGGATGTAATTATATTCTAGGAATTTAAAGATGACAAATAGTAATCTTCTTCAGAAAAACATTATACAAATTGCGTTACTGACGTCAAAATGAGGAATAATCCGGTTATGTTGTGGTTTACGTTTCTGTTGTTTCTACTTCATTCCGAGTAAATAATGACGTTGTAAACTACTCTTCAAATTAAATGAAAGAGTTTCTCGTAAATCTGCACAATTGAATCGAATAGAGGACAGTTTGACATTTGTGGACTAATTGTACCCACAAAGTAATTAGTGTCTTTTAATTTACAAGGATGCGTCTCCTAGACAAATTGTGCAGAAGAAAATAGTGCTAGTAGCTTCCTAAATCTCAGTGTTACTGATAAAACTTTCACTTAGTCCTGTAAATAACACAGACCGGTCTTATAATTCATCACTTGTAATATTTTCTCCGCAATCAATTGATTGTATTATTATTTTATACCTTCCCTCAAATTTTGTAGCAGTTTTAGCCAAGAGCTGGTCAATGTGAGGTAAGAGAGGTTTTGTACTGTGTCTTTTTTATCTGTAAAACAGATCCATACATAAGGGCTTTACCGATTGTAATTGGAAGCTTTCTATAAGATATAATGTTGTGTGCGAAATGCCACTCACAGTGCTCTATAAATTTTTTAATTTTTATCACTATCCAGCACCCAGTAAGTGTATTGAAGGCTGCTAATTTCACTTCTGAAAATTTTTTGTGGTTCCTTCGGCCTCAAGTCAAGTCAGTTTTCCTGAACAGAAATACTGATTACTGGTAGTTTCGGGAGCTCAGTTGTTGTCATTAAGTTCAGATCATGATAATGCTCCTCTAGCTAACTCAGATAGGTCGCAATATTTCTGCTCACCAAGGCTTGGAGATACAAAAGGTAGCAGGCGTGCGAAAAAAAAAAGCACCTAGCGTCGCGGGTGAGCGGTAACGCTCTAGCCTTGCATTCGGGAGGACGTGGGCTCGAATTCCCGCTCGGACATCCAGATTTGGGTTTACATGGTGTACCAAATCACTTCAGGCAAATTCCCAGATGGTTTCTTAAAAAGGCCATGTCAGAGTTCCTCGCGCCCAGTCCTTTCCTGCCTATAATGACCTCGACGTCGACGAGGCCTAAAGTAGTAAGCACAAAAAAAAAAATGGATGAATCCCTGTAACCACTACCCGTATGTTGGCGGCCCTATGCGGTTTTTAAATATTACGACCGTACATAGAAGACCCTTCAAATAATATGAAAATTATGTTTAGTAACAAAAAGCACGCGGTTATTCTAGTACATCAGTTTCTTTTCAATTTCTGTCATTTAGTTCATCAATCGAATTATAATCCTTATGCCGTTGAAAATAAGGCCTTAAAATACGTTGCAGGAAAAGAAAAGCAATTGTTATTTACTAGTAACTTGTAATCAGCACCGGCTTTAGGGATGGGCGACCCCCCAGGGTGTGGAAGGCGCCGCGCGCGCCAGCTTAACTTTACCAATTAATTTGAATACCTATCTCTATCGATCTAAAGAAAAACTAAATTCAGCGTATTAACTTTTATAAACTTATCTCGTAGGAGTGGGTATGAGTAGGTATTCAGCATGTCTAACCCGAATTGTCACTTTGTTGCTTGTTGTATCCCTCATTAACTAAAGTAGAACGAAACAGACGCATTGAGCAACAGGCGTGAAATGGTAACTCGTATTAGGCCTCCTGTATTATCCTTTCTTTGCATTCTACACACTCTTAAGCTCACAAGAATATTAGAAAAAAAACTTTTTAGGAAAACTTGTATGACTTATGAATAACTTACCTACATATTATGTATTTATTATTTGCGTGGTAGCTAGATTATGTTAGTACCATTAGTGCGGCCATTTAGTCTGGTCTAAAAAAACCATTATAGTTCGTAATCGGTGCAGACCCAGTAGAGTCAATGAGCTTAGAATAAAGGGCAACACTTGAGCTGTTTTATATGCGGGAAAAATCCCAATAAATAATTACCATAAGTGAGTAGTTGGTAATTTACTAACGAATGAATGAAAGGATAATAGTCATTTCATTACACTTCTATCTAAATATTGACTGCCACAGTTCAGTACGTAGTAAAGTAGTGAGTGGTGATAAATATTGTGATTAACTTAGACGAAATTAAAAGACTTTGTATTAAACTAAATAGTGAAAATAAGGTGATGACATTTTACTAATATTACTTATGAAACAATTATAGTGTATAGTGGCTGAAGCGAAATGCTTGAAAAAAACTTTCTTATTCAGAAACTAGAATGATAAGGTATTAGTTGTCTGTTAATTTTCGTTTTTCATTAAATGTTTGGTGACTAACTGACAGAAAGAATTGGTACATTGTTCAGTGAATGAATGGGTAAAATATGTTATTAATATTAACAGTAAAAATGTTTATAATATTATATTAATTCAATAAAAATATTCTACAAAATTCAAAATACGTTTTTTAATAAATATAATCAAAAATAAAAGGGCGCCAAATGCACTACTCGCCCGGGGCACCTGAATTGTTAAGGCCAGCCCTGCTTGTAATTCTGTTTTATATTATACATGTCACAATGTACTTCCATATACATTACTGCATAATTAAGTTTCTCTTGGATAAGGAATTAACATTATTACCCCCTATTTTACTTTATACTTCGTAATCAGATGATTAAGAATATTCATTAACAAAGCGCTTGTTCTGTTTTGGAGGTGGAAGGATATTAACGGCGTAAACCATATTGGATTCACTGACTGTCGTAATATTTTTCTCGTTCGTTCTGTTATCTGAATTGATAATATACACATAATATTTAATTTAGAACATTGTTTCCAAACGAGATATGTAGAGGAAGATAGTTTTACCTTACTATTATTAAACGGCGTTATTTACTTCCAACATTCGCATTGTTAGATTTTGAAGTGAATTAGCTTTAAAAATACATTTATTTGTTGAAATTCCGATGCATGAAACTTAACGTAAAACCAACAATTGAGTTTAATATGAGCTAACTTGAAAATTTCTAGAGATTATATGATAAAACCGAGGGAAAAATATGATAATGGTCAAAAAGAGTATAATTTTCAAATTTCCTATCCCATCTACCATACTTCTCACTACAGTGAATTACAAAAAAAGTAATTTTGATTTTATTATAAGGTACCGGCAGTGGGTTTAAAAGCTATAAATTTTTATGTGTGTGCCTCTTGCCTAAGTAATGTTGAACGCTTTACAAAATGATGTTATTTATCTTACAAAATGTCGCGTCTGAGTACATTTAATCGTTTTTTAATAGTAGAAAATTTGAACGTTTGCTTTGAAATGTTTTGTACTTTTTGTGCGAATATTCCAGTCTTCTGGATAAAAATTGGACTACTGTGTAGCCTTCAGAGCCCTCAGGTTCCTGTAGGGTGAGAGATCTAACGTCACAGATATTAACCGCTAAGCACCCCTATAAATCTTTGAAGAATTAGCTTAAATTTATACCTAACGCTCCATAATGTTCCTGAGCAGAAAGTGGTGAAATTTATGACCAGAGATAGTCATTCTACGAAATGGAAATTTGTGCACAACCACGATATTTTTACATCATAAGCATTTTCCACAACGCTTTAAGAAATCAGAAGAAATAAAATTTAAGTTGGTGTAAGAAGCGATGATGTGGCACACTTCATGAATGGTTTTCTATGGAAGTGTGAACTCATGATTCTTAATTACCTACCGAGCGTGGTGGGTGAGTGGTTAACAGACTTGCCTCGCATTTGGGAGGACGCCAGTTCGACCAGATTTGGGTTATCCATGGTAACCCCAAATCACTCTAGGTCAATGTTGGGATGCTTCCTCCAAAAGGAATTCTTTCCCGCTCCTCATCCCCAGTCCCATCCCTCCTCTAACTACCTCGTCGTCGACGAGTCGTAAAGCCTTAAGTTAAAAAAAAGAAAACGCTTAATTACCTAATACTTATGAAGTTAACCACAGATCAGCTGTTGAGCAAAACGATATTGCGGTGCCTACTGGTATGCAACTTTTGCGCACGAAACTGTATTTATTAGGAGAATAAGGTAGCATTTTGCAATGATAATTATTATAAAATATCAGAAGAATTTTCTGGTTACGGAATTTAAAGTTATCATACGATATTTCCTTCAGCTGAAACAATATGCTGATTTTAATAACTAAATAAAATGAACGTTCATTTTTTATCGATAATCTGTCATAACTTAAAAACTTATTTACAGGATTTTACGAGGTTATAACAGTTTCATTCCTTGCTGACAGGCTTAAAGTCTGCGAAATATTTCACCTAGATTTCTGAGCTGGGGACTTAACATAATACAAACGGTAATAAAGAAACACATCTCACACCATCCTAGTGTCAGCTATCAGTTCAGCCTTTAAATGTGATAGCCGTGGTATAATAAACCTGCCGAGTTAATCAGTGCTAATAAGATGCAGAGATACTGCGTTAATTTTAATAATGATAATTTACCTGGTTGGTTAGCGCTAACGCTTCGACATGGTATTCGGGAGGACGCGGGTTCAAATGCCTGCTCGGATGGCTCCTACAAAAGGCCATGGCCGAATTACTTCCTGTTTCTAGTCCTCTCCCACCTTTTATGAATTTGATGTTGAAGGGTCGTAAAGTCTTAAAATCCGACAAAACGACCGAGAGAATCTAGGTGCCATGTACACGAAATCACAGGTAATTTATACTACTGTAAGAAACATATAACGTGGCCCTATTTGTTTGTTCCGCTGTCACACGAAAGCCACTGATCAGTTTTTTATCGAATTTTCACAGTTTGAATGTTTAAGGTCTAACTTAAAATTTGTGTTATGCTATTTGTTCCAATACAATGTGGCATCCTAATACCTACTGTCAGTTCTTTTAATAAAAGTAAGACATTCAGCTTATGAACCCAATAGTTAAACGTATCAGCCAGTTCAGCTACGTTTGTGGACCTGGCGCAAGAAGTATATGAGCTATTTATACTTCCATCGCAATTCTTGACCTTCTCAACTGAAGTCTTCGCCTCATTAAAAGCGGAGCAGTATACACAAGAAGTAATGTTGACAAGGTGTAGCTAGGCAATCATCAACCGAAGGAAGATAATACAAGATCAAGTGGTGTAGGAGTTAGTGGAAACGAAGCTTTGGATGTAATGACTCTGTAAGGAAACGAAGTTTCCTTACTTTGTATGTACATTTATATTTTTTTAAATATGATCTGTGCCTGTGATACAGTTTTAATTTGAGAAGAGTTATATAGCAGCTCTGACGTGGATGTTGGGGAGACGGAACATCTTTGGTTCTTTTGTTGCTAAGAGAAGTTTTTATGGCAGAGAGAAGAAGGATACTGATGTATGTGAATACCGTTTTATTATTATTTGGAGTCCGTTTAATGTATTCAGTATGACGATATGTAAAATAAACATTGTTACTGAATATTTAAATTTATTAATATAAACAAAAAATCTTATAACTCTCAGGCAAATTAGCGCACAAACCACAGACAAACCCTAAGCAGAATACAGACACACTATTGTGTCTATAGCCAAGAAAGAATTGAATAAAAGAGAGTTAGAAGAATCGAGGGAGAAAGGGTGTTAGTATGGAGCGATTTCAGGAGAAGCTAGGCTCAGACCGAAACAAACAGAAACGGATTAATCATTGGCTGAATTAACATTATGACTAAATCCATTAAAAAAATATGGCCCTATTGTAGAGAAGCCACTAAAATGGGTTTATTAAATGGAGATTTTTTTTCACTCATAATTGTGCGTTTACATTGAGAACTGAATAGTGTATTGCGTTGATCATAAAGTATTTTAGTCCTACCTTACGGCTTCTGTTGAAGAAGTTAATGTCAGTGGTCCGACAAATACTAATTTTATAGTTTCACCAATACTTATCGCTAGAATACATTCGAAACTCTGCACAGCTATCTTAGCATTAATTTTGCTGAAAATAACAGAATCTATTTTATGTAGGCTTACATCTGAAAAAAGTCTAAAAAATAATTCGTTTCTGACAAAAGAACAAATATTTTAGTTTGTATTTCAATTATACCCGTACCTAGTTTCACTGGTTAATTAACAAATCTGTCCATGAGGGCGATTAATCATTAGCGCTAAATAAAATCACATAATTTCTTATAAATAAAATTATTAAATTGTGAACCGAATGAAAATTTATTAACACACTCTTGCTAGTTTTAATTGAAGTTTTGCACATCAGTTAAACTGCAGCACATCAGCTGCCAGCTGCAGTCTAATTTGCTGACAATGAGCAAGAAACTTGCAGTGTTCTGCCTAGCTGCAGTCACAAGCGTATTGAATAGTACTTAACAGATTACTAGCTACCTGTAAATGTTAACACGTCTGCGAGCAGAGACCAGTATGAATGGGTCTATAGGACGGCGAGCTGCTAACCGCTGTAACTTACTGAATGCAGCAGTTGGTGTGACTAGTACAGCAACACAACAGATGTGAGACAAGCGTGACTATCTACGTGAAACGCTGTACTCGGCTATGCCACATTCTGTTTCAGCAATTTTATCTGTCGACTTTCGAAATAAAATAATTGTTTAAAAAGCATAAAAACTGCCTTCAAAAAAAGCACACTAAAATTTTAAAATAACTTTATACTTTGATTAGAAGAAAGTAAATTTGACTGGACAATATTTTACATTACTGTTATTTGCTTTCCAAAAAAATTGTGTGTATATGCCAACTTTAACGGAGATCAGTTAAATTGTCGACTGTAGCTTTGCATAAACCATTGACAAAAATTAAGGGGTGGAAGGAGGGAGGGGTTGAGCTTTGGCAGACCAAATGTTGACAGGATTTCTCTTTATTTTAAACTATACATGTGCAAAGTTCAATCAAAATCAGATAAGGAGTGTAGGTTTGTATAAAATTAATGGTGTAAACGGGGAGATAGGGTAGTTTTTTTATTATTATTATTTTGGTCAGAAACCTTCTACATGAAAAATTACATCTAAATGCCAACTTTAATGGAGATCTGTTAAATGGTGTCAACTGTAGCTTTGTATGAAGAAAATTGACAAAAATTAAGGGGGTGGATAGGAGGAGAGGGGTTTAGTTTTTTTCAAACCAAAAGTTGACAGTATTGTTCTCTTTATTTTTTACTATATATGTCCAAAGTTTCATCGAAATCGGATAAAAAATATGGGTTTGCATAAAAATTATGGAGTTTAAAGGGGTAGAAAGGGTGATTTCTCAATTAAATTCATATGGAACCACTTTGGAGGTATAAGCTAAAAAAAAAATTAATTGAAATAGGTCCAAAATTGGCGAAGATATCGCTGAAAATACATAAAAAAGACGAATTGAGAACCTCCTCCTTTTTTTGAAGTCGGTTAATAAAACGCACGGAGTAATTTTTAGTGGATAGCAACACTGAACTATTGAAGTTGCAAGCATAATGCAGTACATTGAAATATTTTTATCATGTAGAAGATGTTACATCTCTTCAATTTTTCCCCCCTCGGTAGTATTCCACCTTGATAGAGGAACGCCATGATAGGCTGGAAGCAATGCTACCACGGCCTTTTGGAAACAAATCCAGGCATTCGTTCGGAGTGATTTCAGGGAACCACGGAGAACTGTAACGTGAATAGCCTGACCAGGAACTAAACCTGCGCCATGCCAAATTACAGACACGAGAGTTAGCTGCTCATTCACTTGCTCATTTCTAAACAATTCTTCAAAGAGTAAAGGAACTATTAGGAATGTCACTAACACACTATCGTCTGTCAATGTTTTCACTTAAATTAAGTCAACCAATGTTAATCAAATTTATCTCGAGTGCAAATGATTCACGTCAGTTTCATTCGATGATTCCAAGGACGAAAAAATTAGCCAAAACAAAGAATTACAAAAGCATATTCAAATAAAGATACAATGATGCACCTTTTTTAACAGTTACGTGTAATATTACATTTATTTCTTATAAAAATCATCTTTAACAAACACAACTGAAGTGTTGAAACCCTACGAATTATACACACTCGTCTTACAGGTATCCTACAATTCCGTCCACGGCAAATAGGTTCTTTTGTCTTGAATCTTCGGAGATTGGCAGTTAACCGAAACAAATAAATGTGAATGTAATTTATGTAAGTAAGCAGGGTAATTTTTTAAATTCTGCTGTTATATTTTGTACGTTTAGAGTTTAGTATTGAATGTGTCTCAATTTTAATTTAATTTGATTTTAGTTGCAACGTTTCCATGTCATGAACTTTGGCTCCCATCCAACCCTCTGCAATTTACGAATTTCAAATTGATACTTCTTCAGTGTTTTTGATAAACTGTTCATTATTTTCCTTCATACTTTATTCCAGTCCCATTGTCCCATAGTTATAAAAAAAAAATTGCACTCCCTTTCACAAGAAATCAAGTTCCAGTTTGTGGCTATGGTCATCTCTTCCCTTCCAAGTACGCGTACTACATCTACTCCTTGCTCCAATATTCATTCATCAATCATCCCGATTATACGATTTATACAATAAAAATTCTCTCTTCACCCTCTTCTTTCATTCAATAACTACCGTACCAGCTCTTTCTTCAAACCAGTTACTGATTACATTTCCACAAACAAAGTTAACTGCTCTATGTACCCGCCTCTAACTCGAATTTGATATCCAAAATGTGTATCCCACACCACTTCACCATATTCATGCAGAGTTTTGATTAACATTTTGTAAATCAGTTCTTCTCTTCCCTTTTACATAACCTCATTATCCACTGTAATAAATGAAGGATTTTAAAATCTTCCTACTAACTGCCCAATGTGCCCTGCCCAGCTGACTTTATTATTTAAGTCAGTTACACCATGCATCAATTGATAATAAACCTGTAATGGTATATCATAGAGTTAGAAAAGGGCTTAAATAGAAACGAAGTAAAACGATCAGTATACGGACTCTTTCTGTAAGCAGCAAGACTTAATTCTCAGGAGAGTAGGCCTACTTAGTGCCAAACTCTTGGCCTTTTAAATTCGGTTTTGTGCAAAAGAGGAAATTACTGACAAACCACATCTGTAAAGAAGACTGTTCATTTAGTCTTAATAATAGTAGAGGAGTAGTAATTTGTTTATTAAGAGTGTTTCGTTATCAGTACTTTAAACAAATGTTATATACCATGCTATATATCATCTAGTGCTATAAATCAGGTTTCAGGGATCGTCTTTGGTTTTTGAATTAGCTATTGTTGTAAGACAGCTTCCACTTTGGGGGAAAAGGAATAATTTATTGTTACCATATTATTAATAAACTAGATGACCCTTGCGAACATTTCGCGAATACGATGAACAGTAAGGTTGGTGGTTTGTAATAGGATGAAAAAATATTGGCCTCATTTGTAGCAATTTTTTATTTGTTTGGTGTAATAGGTACGTAACAAAAGTCAACAGCAGTGAAGCAGTCTATTAATTTCTGTGTGATATGTGCTACTGCTGTCTAGCGGCTTGGATGTGAACTATCTCAAACGTGAATTTTCACGGTTTCACAGCTATTAGTTTTGTCCTTCAAGGATCAAATTCTGAGAAATTTCGTTCTTAATTTATAATGTCGCATACGTGGAGACCTTAATCTTTAACTTGATACCTCATTTATCGATTTTGGGTAGATATAAAGGGAGATAATGGCTTGTGATAAAAAACCCTTACAGAAATTATATACATGATAATTAATTGAGGATATTCAATTTTTAAAGATAATCTACTATATAATTTCTCAAGCTCACTTACTCACCTGGATAGCTATTGGCAGGAAAATGATGACGTTGGGTGTCGGTCTTCGCTCGCAACTTAACAGTGACCAGAGACATTATTATAAGAAATTCGAGGTCCGAAATTTAACAGCCAAGCCACTGCTATGAAATTAATTGGCAGAATACATTCATTAAGTTTGCTTTTCGTAGCATTTTATTCTTAAAAAGATATGGTGAAACTTTACGGCTGAAAAAACGTGGAAGTAGGAATACTTTTCAGTAACATTTCACTAACAAAAATAACCCAAAAAACTTGAGCCAATTATTATTCTGGGATATACTACATTTCAATTTAATTAAATATTTTGCTAATATTCTGGCTAAAACACTATTGACAGTGGAATACGAAAGTTTGTTGAAAAAAGTGTAAGTTTTATACATTTTTCATTTTTTTTTCGTAACGTTTAAAGCATACATACATACACAGCTTAGAACTTTTGTCCATGCCTGAGGCCAAACTCGAACAGCCGAATACTGCACTCACTTTACTGTTGTGACCTGCAGTTCTTTGAAATTTATTTCATGGAAATAGTTAATGACTTCAACCATTATCGGTTAAAACTCTTGATGAAATCATATTTTATTAAAAAAAAGTCCATAAAGAATGTTCCAAAAAATGCATAGCATCAATGATTTCTAAAAAATTGTAAGAGCGATAACAATGATACAATTCTATTATTTTCTTACCATCGCGTGCAATTGGTGAGCAGCAACGTTAAGGTCTGGCATCCCAACAGACGTGGATCAGCTCTTCACTCATCGAGATTTTGGTTTTACAGAGTTGCATAAAATTCATTCCCCGCGATGTTGGGATAGTTCCTTGGAAAGGCCATTGCCGAAATGTTTCCTTTTCTTTGCAAACAATGCTCGACTTCAAAGAGCCGAAAAGTCTCACTATTCAAATACATATTTTTTTTTTTTTGTTTAAATCTGTCTGGCAGGATTATTTTTGTGACTGTTAAAAATCCATTCCGGTCTCGCTCCCAGCAGCCTCGATGCAATCAGTCTTTGGGTTTCTGACTGTCGTCGAATGTGTAGCAGGATCGTTATGCGTGCAGGCTTTGGTTTCCAGGCCGCTTGGCGGGGATAATAACGTAGGCGGTGCGCCACTGCGGGCTACGCTCAGCCCTTGACCACACGTCGCCCTTACCGGTCCAGTCCGCAGGGGTCGATTTATGGCTCGCGGTGCAGGCTCACTCGTGTTAATATTTCACAGTTCGCCCACTCGGCTGGCCGTGATTTGGCCACCACTGCCGTTCAGCGATGCCAGCGCCTCTGCCGGCCGGTGGGTGTCACCAGCGGGAACTGACTAATGGATGCGCTGCTCTGGCGATCACTCATCGGCCCTTCCCCCAGCCATGCACACACGACGACCGCGTCGTTCACCGCTGTCATCATCTTCACACCGCCTCCCCTGGTGCCAATGTTGCTTTTGAATCACGAAAACACTGTATTACTCCTACTTCTTTCCTCAATTGTTGTATTAGCTTAAGATTATAACTAGAGATGATTTTAACCATAAAGAAGCAAAAAGTTTAAGTGATTCGTTAGACAACACACTATTTGAACATTGTACTGATAAATGGCGATTTAGTCTAAATTGATAAAATTGAAAAATAGCGCGAGTAAAAAAAAAAAATAATTGTTTTAAAAACATAAAAACCGCCTTCAAAAAATGGTACTAAAAATTTTAAAATAACTTTATACAATTCTTAGAAGAAAGTAAATCTAAATGGACAATATTTTACATTACTGTTATTGAAATTTTTACATTAATTAGTTATTTTCGGAGTCGGTGCCAGCTGTCAGATCGCGCAGATCGAATTACTGAACTTTATTTGGTGTTCGAGGCGAACCGAGAGTACGAACAAAAATTCCAAATATTTTACAGCATGTCGTGAGGAAGATAGTTTTATTGCGGGAGACAGCTTAGGGAAACAAATTAATGGCATGTTATCTGTGGCTCGGCCTCATTAGTCATCCAGGCATATCTCTGGCGCTATAGTGTCAGTTGGTAGGCTGCATCATGCAGTAAATACTTTATAGTTAGTATAATATCGGTGTATCATCTAAATGTTTCAGTTTTGTTGAAAAATGTTTCTAGAATTAATTGTAGGTAAGTAGTAACATGATTTTTTATGTATTATTGTTATTTATTATTGTTTTTATCTTTTTATTTTTCTTGTTTTGGCTGGCACCGACTCCAAAAATAACTAATTAATGTAAAAATTTCAATAACAGTAATGTAAAATATTGTCCATTTAGATTTACTTTCTTCTAAGCATTGTATAAAGTAATTTTAAAATTTTTAGTACCATTTTTTGAAGGCGGTTTTTATGTTTTTTAAACAATTATTTTATTTTTAAATTTTTAGTGGTATTATAGTTAATTTGTATTTAAATATGCCGCAGCAGTTCTCATTTTGTGAACTTCCTGGTAGCTCAGTGGTTAAAGCGAAAGCTTTTAAAAAAAATCTGTCTTTACAACAACTTTCAGAATGGGGAGAATTGGATGCTGTGTTAAGGAATGTTAGTTTACATTTTGATCCAGGCTGTGTTTCGTTCTAATCATAACATCTGCTAAAGCTGCTGCTCGATAATCGAAACATATAACATCTGGACATTAATACATACTACATACACAAATCTGTCTCTGGAATATATCTGTTCGTTCCAGCATCACACAGAAAATATAGATATTTAATTGGTTTTCACAGCGTAAAAGCTTGGGGTCCAAGTTGAAATCTGAAGTACATGTTGAGACATTAGGATACACATACATTTTATAAATATTCTGCAATGACTTAAAAATAGCTTAATTGATTTTGACGGTACTTAAAACTGTGGATTTTGTAAAGAACATTGGAAATTATAAACGATGGGGGTAAAGGAGAAGAGGGATTGGGCTTTTGTATACCAAATGTAGACTGTCTTTTCTGATTGATTTAAAGTATACATTTGTAAATTTCTATTGATATCACATAAAAGTTTTAGGTGTGTATAAAAAAATAATTAGGGGTGTGGAGGTGAAGAGTAGTTTGATTTTTGTTAAGGTAGTGTGGACAGCATTTTTCTCTTTGTTTTAAAGTATACATGTGCAAAGTTCCATCGAAACCAGATAAAAACTGTAGCTTTGTGTAAAGAACATTTATAAAAATTAAATGGTGTAAGGGAGTGAGCGGTTGGGTTTTGTAAACAGAATGTTTCTCTTTGTTCTTAAGTATACATTTGCAGTGTTCCATCGAAATCTGATAAAAACGGTAGGTATCTATAAAGAACATTGGAAATTAGGAGGGGTGGGGGTAGAAGGGAAGAGGGGTTGGGCTTCTTCAACCTAATTTAAACACAATTGTTATGTATTTTTTAAAGTATACGTGTGCAAATTTTCTTCAGAATCAGATAGAAACTGTGCTTTGTGTAGATTAAAGGGGTGGAAAGGGGGAGAGAGGTTTGGCTTCTCTAAACCAAATGCAGACAGTATTTTTCTGTTTGTTTTGAAGTATACATGTGCATACTTCCTTCAAAATCAGGTAGAAATGGTAGCTTTATATAGTGAACATTAACAGTAATTAAAGGGGTAGAAAAGGGAATAGGGTTTGTGTTTTTGTCAAAGTAATGTGAGTAGTATGTTTCTTTTTCTATTTGCTTTAAAGTATACACATGCTAAGTTCCACCGAAATCGGATTAAAATATGGGTTTGTACAAACATTAAGGGATGTAAACGGGGAGCTAGGGTAGTTTATTTCATTTTTGGTCAGAAATCTTCTCCATAAAAAAATACATATATGTGCCAACTTTCATAAAGATCGGTCAAATGGTGTCAACTATATCTTATCAAAAAGAAAATTGACAAAAGTGAAGGGGCGGAAATGGGGGAAGGGGTTCAGTTTTTGCAAACCAAAAGCTGAAATTATGTTTCTCCTTGTTTAAGAGTAAAAGTTTGCTAAGTTCTATCTAAACTGGATAAAAACTGTGGGTTTGTATAAAAATTAAACGGTTTAATGAGGATTGGGGGGTAGTTTTTATATTTTTTGGTCAGAAACCTTCCTCGTGAAAAAATACATATAAGCGCCAATCTTTCATGATAATAGGTCAAATGGTGGCGACTATAGCTTTTTATATATATATAAGAAAAAACATTGACAAAAATTAAGAGGTTGGTAGGAAAGAGAGGGGTTGAGCTTTGGCAGACCAAATGTTGACTAAGATTTTTCTGTTTGTTTGAAAGTATACATTGACAAAGTTCAATCAAAATCAGATATGAAATATAGGTTTCTATAAAATTAAGGGGTGTAAAGGGGGACATGGGGTGGCTTTTATTTATTTTTTGGTCAGAAATCTTCTCCATGAAATATTACATGTATATGACAACTATAATGGAGATCAGTTAAATGATGTCGACTATAGTTTTGTATAAAGAACATTGGCAAAAATTAAGGGGTGGATAGGGGGAGAGGGGTTCGGTTTTTTTAAACCAAAAGTTGACAGTATTTTTCTGTTTGTTTTTTAATATACATTTCCAAAGTTCCATCAAAATCGGATAAAAAGTGTGGGTTTGTATAAAAGTTAAGGGGTGTAAAGGGGTAGAAGGGGTGGTTTCTCAATGAAATTCATATGGGACCACTTTGGAGGTATACTCTATCCACTATAAAAATTTCATTCAAATCGGTTCAAAATTGGCGAAGATATCGCTGAACATACATCCAAAAAAAAAAAAAAAAATTCAGAAGAATTGAGAACCTCCTCCTTTTTTGAAGTCGGTTAAAAAATGCTAACTCCTCTGAAGCTTTTTAGCCATAATATTTATAATGACAGCATTATTATTGTTATTAGCGTATGGACCTAGCTGGATCACGCAGTGCTTTTATGATTCTCGTTTCTTATTTCTCCATTTAGCGGTCTGGTGACTCAGTGGTTAAGGCGTCTGATTGGAGATCGAAAAATCCCCGGTTAAAATCCCTGTCTCGGCGGGGAATTCACAGGCACTTAACACGGCCTTCACCTCTGGCATACATTGCTGTGTAATGTGAAGTACGCCAGAACGCTTTTGTAGGTCCCCAGTACCCGGCAGGATTGCCGGGCTAGGTTAAGACGGCTAAGACAGGGGAGGAATGCGCAGCCAATTGAAACCCTGTCACCGGGTCATTACGACCACACGAAATTATTATTATTATTATTGTCTTCCATTTGGCTCTTTATGAGCCGTCTTTGTTCAGTCCATTTGATTATTGGTTGAAACTTCATTCTGTCGCTGCGCTACCAATTTTTTGTTGTTGATATTTTAACTGAATCGGTTCCTGTCTAAAACTTCGGAAGTATCTATTTATGTCCTCTCTAAGTCTTTTTGTTTTGTTGGATTCACGGTATACTCTTCAGATTTCCGCCATATGTAATGGTCTTGTGTGTAAGCAAGCCTTGTTGTTGGAAGTCTTTCAGCGTGTCCATAGAATGTTAACCTTCGTCGACATCTGCCGTCTGGTTGAACAGTTTCTATATTGCTTTACGGGACTGCAGTCTCTACCCGTCTTCTGTTTTCTTTTGGTCGATAATTTTCCTCATATTCTTTCGTTCTTCCTCCAGGATGTTTAACAGGTCGCCTTTTATATTTAGTATCAGAATTTCACTTGCGCACAAAGTTTCAGCTTTGATCACTGTGGTTTAGTGTCGGATCTTTACAAGTATAGACATATACATTTTCTTATAGACATCACGTATTTTTCCGTATGCTTTCTTAAGTTTCTGCAGTCAAACTCTTTGTGCTCATTTTTGTATTCCTGTTTACTACAGGATCTCACAAAAGTACCTGTGTGGAAACCGCTTGACTTGTCGTATTTTGTGTTCAATTTCTGGGTGTTGGATCCAGTGCAGATGAACTCAGTTTTTAGGAACGAAATTTGTAATCAGCTTTTTTATCAATGACAATGATAACAATGATATCATTAATATTAAATACTCTTCTTAAGAGATATGAATATAGGAATAGTTTTGCGAAGATATACGTGAGGAACAGCCTACAGGTTGGGACATTCCGCAAGTGATCAAAGACCAATGGAATCTGCAATAATTCAAACTGTTTAGGTAACAATAGACTCGGCAAATATAAATAAACGTGTTTTTGAATAATAAGAGGGGAGATACGCCTGTCTAAACGTCCCATTGCTGATTAAGTAACATCGCTCAAGGCAAAACCGGCTCAATGTAGTCAGCTGTATGCGCAATGTTTGCGTAACGCTATAACGTATAATTAGAAAACAAATCAACGGTATCACAACATTGATGGTAGGAGAGACGCGCAGATGAATAAATAATAGGAAAATTATTTCCAATAAACATTAATAGCGTTATCTTCAATTTTCCATGTACCTCATCTAATCGACTGCAAGTGAAATTCAGTGATGTCAGAGAATCAGTGACACTTTTTGCAGCGAATGGAAGAAAGGATTACGGCGAGAAAGATGAATAGCGAATGAGGCAGAATGCTATTTATGCGATTGATGGACGAGACTCTCATCCGAGAACTTTAGGAAAACTTGTAGCAGCAACTCCAGGGTAGACATCTTGTGGTTCTTGATTTGATCGATAGCTGGAACTAATGATAACTGGATCTAGTTAAAAGACCTGCAAGTTACGCTTATGAAGAATTTAAATACTGAAGAGTATGTTTTTATTCATACATACACCAAAATACGCAGATTTGTATAAATTCAGTGGCATAAGTCGACGCATCACACAGTGATCCGGAATTATTTTCGCAGTTGTGACCGCTACCTAGCAGCGGCCTGTGGATCACTTCACGAGAAACGATATTTCTGAATCACCGCGAGCTAATCGTATGCTTGAAATTAGGGATTAACATTCTGTGGCTCCCTTACATACAGACAATTTAACTTTCATGTGAACGTGGATTGCGTTGTCTTTGGTAATTTTCCTATTGTCGTATATCTGTGTAAAATGTATTAATTCATGAGGTATAATGAAAAAAATGGATCTAAGAAATAATGTGTCACAAGAATATTCATAGAGACACCTGTTGTGTGAGTACGAGAATTGTCCTTTTGGAAAAAGTCACCACGATACTGTCGCATGGAGGGAACACATAAAGTCGCAGGAAGTCCGTCATGTAGCGTTGTGCTGCCAGAGTTCTCTCAATCACTGCTAGAAGTCATACTCGATTGCTCCCCGAACCACGAAGCCAAGGAAGAACATTGGAAGAATGATACCTATCCGCAGGTTGCCACCATACTGACCATTGATAGACATCCGAGGAGGTATAGAACCGCTATTTATCGCTGAACGCGATGTGACGCCATTCATCAGCAGTCTGTGCTTCACGACCGCGGCCCAATCCAAACGCAGTCGTTTGTGTTATGGTGTTAGCTACGAATGGAACAGTTCCCCAGACCGGCTGCTGCTAGTCTCCGACAAATGGCGTCATGGTATCGGGAACTATCGGTATTGACTGCATATAGGTTGATAGTGATGGAGGGCATAATGGTACGCCACGGACATCCTGTGTCGTCATGTGTTACATATCATGTGACAGTGTATTCGTACCATTTATCAAGAGGAAAATGTTGGTTCACACACGGCACGTGTGTATATCAACTGTCTGCATGTACTCCCGGGGCAAGAAAAATTCACAGATTTGTTCCAGATGGGACCATCTCAGTCGTCAACTTCGCCCGGTGCCAGTATTCAGAACATCAAGGAATAGTCACAACAGTTGGTGGCTAGGGTGACTCAGGAGAGGATACAACTGCCTGTTGACATCCGTTCCAACTGAATCAGTAAAGGCATCCAGGGCAGATGGGGAGCAACGTCAACTGATAAGTGGGCTTCAATATCTTTGTAAATTGCCTCGATTGTGCAATCACTGAAATAACATCACATACCGTATGAACCCGTGAAGTTTAAATTCGTTTTCTCCTTTCATTCTGGGGGTTTCACTTTTTTGCTAGACAGTGTATATCCAAATACAATATTAATTAGTTTTTGTATCCGCCTATTAAGACAATATAAAATTGATTCATTGTAATTCTCTGTTTTCTTATGATATCATTATAAATGTCTGGATGCGACGGGTTGTCGTATGCTGCATACACTAGTTTGGAATATACCTATGTTTTCTGAATTTGATTGATTGCTTCGCTGTTTAATAATGCAACAGTAATGTTTAATTTAAGACACATATCAAACAAAGGAAATAATATATCTCAAATTTGGAGAATATACTAACTACAATTCGTTCAGTGTAATTATTTTTCAAGCAGAAAGTGTGTGACAAGCGTCTTTGAAAATAAAACATAAGTTAAAAATAGCCTCTTTCACGTGTTTGATACTAAAGCGTTGAGATTCTTGGTGGTATAATTGCAAATTCCGCATGACGATCTGGATACCAGTGAGCGTGGTGGGTGTGAATCACCTTTCCGCCATCAAGATTTGGTTTTACTTGGTTTCCCCAATTACTCCAGGCGAAGGCTGGGGTGGATCCTTTGAACGACCATGGCCGAATTCCTTCCAGTTCCTTGCCCCAGTTCCTGCTCGCCTCTAATAACTCGACGTTGACGAGGCGTGAAGGTAGAAGCAAAAAAAAAAAAAAGACTTCCTTACTAGAGGAGAAAAAAAAAACCTTATTCCGTGCGTATTTGACAACAGCGTGATTGTGTCTGGTGCTAGGGTAGGAAATGCCGAATTGTAAATGAATAGAAACACCAATCAGAGGCTTAGTAATGGCCATAACTTGATCGTTGTAAGCAGTAGAAGAAATAAGGAATTTCGGAATAAAATTTAAACTTAGGATCAATAATTTAGTAACAAACAACACCAAGAACTTACCGGTAATTTTGTATAATCGATCTCTATTTTTAGAAAGCTTCATTCGGTTATCCCTCCAAAGTCTGGGGGCACAATGTGCAGTGTTCATAGACACATCTAGATTTAATATAATTTTCACGGGTGTTCAGTCGGATGGTGTCAAAGTAATATTTCATCACTACTCCGGGAAAGTCTACACTCACACATCTAGATTTAAGTTAAAATGCTCTTGTTTTAATCATTATTATAAAAATGAGGCAATATCTATGCCACAATTCTGGGCGGAAGTGGATAATTTTTCAGCTTCCAACGAAAATATATACATCATTTCATCATTTAAACCGTCCATGCAATATAGCTTACCGCTGTGTTTTAATTTCGTTTTTCACTGAGTGTACTTTCTTTTGAAGCGTGCTTTAGGAAAAAACCACAGGACGAAAAAACATTTAATTAGAGAATCTGTGCCCTATGTTGGCTGGTTGCAGCGAACAGTGGTGCCACTGTTGACCTTTCTTTAGAGTTAGTCACAAAACGAAGACGTCTGCATTCCCAAAGATTTCTGATGACGTAACAAGTGTATGCAAATTTCTTGGTAAAAGAGTGGCAACGTCCGTATCTGTTAATAAAAAGTTCAGTATAAGGTTACAATGGCACTCTAAATTTCGGTCTAACTAAGAGTTGAGAATATGAGGGCTTCTAGGATTTCTAGGGATACGATGGACATCAGAAGATAGAGCTGCCATTATGGCCAAATGTAATAACTTTCAAACTCTTTATGCCAATATGAAAGTGGGGTAGCGAAATTGACGGGAATTCTGCGTAATAAACGAAGTTTGTGGAAGAGTATTACAGAAATATGGGACGGGATGTATTTTAAGACATGGTGAATTGTTTAATTGGTCATTGGAAGAGACACTTAATGGAAACAACTACAGTTTACAGTATATACGTATGACGCAGATTGTTAAACAGGTGTGTAATAAGGATGTGCTTAAATTAAAAGTTAAACTCAATATAAGAAGAAACGGGAGATTGCTTCAAACCAGTTGAGAGACTGAAGACAATAAAAATTCATTTTCAGAGTAACGGGAATTTATGTACTAGCTTACGAAAATGTACACTGTTGTAGTTAATTTAGCCCTCGCATACCAGTTCATTTATGAAGTGGTAATAGCTACCACACCCAGTGGCTTAAGATATACAGAGAGCTGCCAAGTTTATGGTCCCCATCCTATGAACGAAACAGTATCAACAGTACCATAATTATGCACTCACTCCATAAGCACTGCGTTTGGATTTAATCCAGAACTTTGGCACACAGTGCTGCATTTAAGCATTGGGTACCACTACCTCTCCTACTCTGCCGTCCAAAGAGCAATGCTGAAAGTTTCTACGCCGCTGACATCATTATGGTACAACAACAACTAGGTGCGTCCATTTAGGTCACTGTTTTTCATGGTTTTTCGAAATCACTTCGGTCGAATGCCGGGAAGGTGCCTTCCATAACCGAATTCCTCCCCTTTTCTTGTACTCTAATGGCTCTAATGACCTTTACATAAACGCACTGTACATCCAGAACCCTTTCCCCCACACATACACAAAAGTGAGGGATGGTAAATATAACACTGCAATTTGTTATTTTTTTATTTAAGTTCCAACACTGCATCCGATATATCATTTTACTATAGTTCCTGAAAATGAATTCAGGAGAGTACCGAAACAACTTTCTATATGCGCCGATAAACCTATAAACACCTTCTTTGTTGAATCAATCGTCGATGAGTTATGATAGTTGTCAGCGGAAAATAGTATGAATGAAAGATTTATTTGTGTGCATAATATTTAATCCATCGAAGCTTCCTCACCTATACACTCACAAACCGATCGAAAAGTTAAAGTATAAAGGTAGCCAGGAACTGTAAACGTGAAGGGACACAGTTTCGATACCAGACTCAGAAATATGGATTTTGTTTTTCCATGATTTCTCAAAATGACTTGAATATTATTTTATTCTTCTTCCTTGTCCACAATATTCTCCAGACTTTAGTTTCCTCGATATTGAAGAATTGTAGAAGAAATAATAAAGGAAAGAAATTATTTGAATTTGTGATAGGATAAACTTTGTTCAGTATTGTTGATTCTAGAATGAGAGTAATGGGCTGGTAAAAAAGGGAAAGTAGAAAACCTACCCGTTCCTTTGTTTTAAATGAATGAAGAACGTGTTCATACGTTCTGCCTCAAATTAATGAGATAGAAACAAAAAAAAGTGTTTGGAGGAAAAAGGAACGATTTTATGTATCCTTATACTACTCGTACTCTGGGTATTAGTAACTGGAGTTATAATTATATATTTAAGGGGACGGATGTCGTCCTATCTATGACAATCCAGTAGACCGTATTATGGGCCGTATTATATTCCTGCTTTATTCTCTTGAGTATCAGAGCGCGTGAGACAGTTATTCGTTAATGTGCCCCCGGAGCTTGGATATGTGGACGTTAAACTATTGAAGCTAAGCTCTGCCCCGTGCAGTACCTTCCACACACACTGCCGGAGAACGCTCCTCGCCGACGCGGAGCCTCCTTAACTTATTCAGCGAACACCCGAGCGCTCCAGGGCCGCTAATATCGCGTCACCGACTCATAATCGCGCCTCTGTCCTCGCTCCATGAAATATTCCTGCTAAATCGTTCCGGTTGAGAGCGCGTGATTCGTACATTTCTAAATCTCCATTACGCTCGCCGGAAATTTTTCAAGACTGCTCCAGACTGTTCGCTGAGTGAACTTGTCAGTTATGGATAGGATGCGAACGGTTTACACAGTACCAACCTCGCCGTGGTCTATTGATCAACCACACCCGTAATCTCCAGCTGTGTGCATAACGCGTAGGTAAACACCAGCACTGGCTATGCTATTGGAAGCTGTTTGTCATCTACAGTGACATTTGTCATATATGTCGACGACAAAACATTTAACGAGGAATACGACACATACTGATTTTATCCTTTATCGAAGCTGCAGCAGATTTTATTTTAGCATCTTGTTGTTAGTGCTAATTAATGTAATTAAATTTTTTTAGGATGCAGCAAAGTTTGAATCTAGTCAAAATATGATTTAATATTCCCATTCTGAATTATAATAGTTATACTCGAAGAATGTAGGGTAGAATCGTTTACTGTATGCGCGAACGAACTTGCATATTTATTTTAGGAAGAATCATACGTTTTCCAAATAGTTTAGTTTTGGGGAATTATCCAATAGCACACTATATAAACCATTGCAAAATATTATTTATAAGATTTATAGAAGTACTATGTTTTTACGAATATGAGACCATGATCTTCTTTTAGTTATTTACAATCGACTTCATTTTTTATGGAGAAAAGGAGTCTAGATTGATGCCACTGATATACTGTAAATAAATACTATACAAATTGTGGACAAGTTCTTACGTTTATCTGGGTTCTGTAGTCACTTATTTACGTTGAATTCTGTGATGCTAAAAATTCAAAATATTAAGATCAGAAAATAATTTTTCAGTCTTAGTAAAGCTAAAGAGTAGAATGACTTTAACCTTACTGCGTTTCGATTTCGTATATCCATGCAGTCTGTTTCTTTGGAGGTACCGTGTTGGTTTACAGTTTTCACCACAATGCATATATAAAATGAGTGATGAATATTGTTTTATCTACACTAATATATCAAATGCGAAAGTAACTCTGTCTGTTTGCTACTTTTTCACGACTAAACGGCTGAATTGATCTTGTTGAAATTTGACAAGAAACTACAATGTATCAGCAACGATTATGTTCACTTTTTATCATTACAAGTACGTCCGAAAAGAGAAATATTGGTGATTGTAAAGCATATCATTGAATAATATAAAAATAACTTTTATGTTTCTATATCTCAACTATACGAATCAATGCATGAATTTAACATTAGGAATTCTAGAGTATTAGAATTTCAATACTGGCATTATGAGAAGGATTTTATTGTAACACTCGGTAAGAGATTTGATTTCCTTCGCGTATACTCGGATGAGATGAAATTTGAAATAAAATGCAAAATCGCATTTTTCCTCGTTCTGTGGGCCTTCTGAGAACTGGGATAACTCCGAGTAAATACGTAGGCGAGAATGAAAGGGAGCAGAACACATTAAGCATCCGAAAGGCCCATTCAAAATTTGATGGTCGTTCATTTACCAATAAAAAGCAGCCAAAATAAAGCGCGGGTTTTTGCCACTCGGCTCGGCACAGACTTTAGGCGTTAATGTTGGTCTATTCAGACTGAGTTCCGCCCCTTTCTCCTCATCCCCCTCTCGAATCGATAGCGACGCCTCATGCTGGCAGCAGCAGAACTCTTCCCCCAGCCCGCTGTCCGCTCAGCCGATGGCCTCCCGACCACACGCGTCTTCCACACAACAACTTCACTATCGACGTGGACAGTGCAGGGGCCGTGTCTCTCTCAAGGGAAGGGGTTCAAATGGTGGCATCCCGTTGAAGAAGGGGAACGACAAACAAAAATCAGGCAGATCTGCATCAGATTTAGCACTATGTTGTTAGTGGAACCGACAAGTGAAAGCAATGGAGTTCTGAAATTTTTACAGCTTCTTACCAAGTGTGCAGGGTCATAAACAACTATTGCAAGACGGAAAAGAATGAGAGGGGTGGCCGGTTAGGACTGAGGAGAACGATTTGCGAATGGAGAGGAAAATAATTGACTGTGAAAGAAAAATGGATGATAGGGAGGGAGAAGGGAAGGTAGAGGCGGAAAGAAAGATATCTGCTTTGTCTTATGGATTGCAACGTTCTCACATGCAGCTTTATATGTGTATCAAGTATGGCATAGGATGAAAGAAATCGTAGTACTTCGTAATCGCTTAGATACAGCTTCTCATATGGAGGGGGAATAGTGCCCTTCTTCACCGAGCACGGCAGGTGAGCAATAACACTCTGGCCTAGCATTCGGGAGGACGCAGGTTTGAATCTCTATCAGTTCATCCCAGATTTGGGTTTTCCATGGTTTCCCCAAATTATTCCAGGCGAATAGTGATGGATGCTTCAAAAAGGCTACGGCCGAAATTCTTCCAGTTCTTTGTCAGAATTCGTTCCCTCCTAATGACTTCGATGAAACGTAAAGCCAAATGCAAAATAATAATAATAATAATAATTGTGTTTTTAGTTTTTAAATTAATTGCGAGGCTAAACACAGACTTCGAAAACTATGATTAGCAATTACATTATACTTCTATAGTATTATTATTTTTCTCTTTTAGTTTAATATAATTTTAAGGACAGATTGACTTTCTTAAAAACCGATGTTATTATTTTGTGAATCACCAATTGTAGGTGTACGTAAGCTTAATAAAAACACTACTCGTATTAGACAAAGCGTGTTAGAAAAAAATCAATAGTAAATTTTGAAAAAAGTTTGCAGAAAAATAGACAAAAGATGATTTTTAGACGCGAATTTTTTATAGTAACAGTAAAGTGACAAACGGAAGAGAAGAGCAGTCTGCTCATCGCCTGTGTTTAATATGAGAAAGTCTGTAAAATATAAATAAATAACAGCGTCCGGAAAAATTGAGTGCTGAACGAATCCCAGAGAGAAAAGGAATGACTTGGCATAATAACAGAAACATATTGGGCGAACAGGATTTTTATATGGCGATTGATGTTTACACAGACGTACCACGTTCCGTTCGCAATAAGGCTTTGAATCGACAACAGCGATGCAGCTTTTAACTGGAAATTTAAATTCATTACTGCAATATTACAGTATTTTTGTGGGAAAAGTCGCTGCGCTTAAATAATACAATATCTACAGCAACTATTCACGTAAAGCATCTTCACGATTAACAGTATTACCGTTACCCAAACAGCACACCTTTTAGAAAATAAAACTGTAACTATCCTTTTAAGATTAAGGATTTGCATAATTTATCTTTGCATCCTGGTGAGAATTATGTTGAATCACCACAGGAATAAACTGTTGAATAAATGCTTTCATACCCGAGTACTACATCAACCACAACTTGTGTGCACTGATAGCTACAGGGGAGATACACGGACTAATTTTAGAAGCCATCATTAGATCCTGATCAACTGTTCTGTACATCGTACATGTACAATACTTGATATTTGTTCGAAGTCGGTCATAAAGAGAAACGGGTAACGCAAAATGCGGTGCAAATCACCTCATCCATATTTCAGTTACGTCAGCAAACAGATTTTACGTAGGTGATCGTTTATTTTTAAACTGTATACATTCGAAATTTCCATGTAACATAAAATGCGTTTCCTGAAGTGGGAACTACTGAAAATCTGGATATGGTCAGCTAAAGAAGTTATAAGAACGTTTTCAAGACTCAGAACTGGTCTTCGATGCAAACCACCAAGACATTCATTTCACAGAACAGAATACTTGAATACTTAACCTCTTCAGTCCCGAGGTATCATATATGATACCTCCAGGAATTATTTTTTTCTCGGGCCACTGCACAGCTGAACCTTTTCTGGCCTATCGTATCATCTACAATATACGTCGCGCTTCTCACAGCTCATATGTTCGATCTTTTGCTTTTGGCAGCCCTGATTGGAAACTTGGGATCCTGCAGCTGTACAACATGGCTCGTCGAAATAAAGATAAAGACATATATTTTTTCCATGTAATAAAGTAACATGAAGGAGTAAAGTTGTGTATATAATTTTCCTGCTTGACTCCCGAGGCATCATATATATATATTTATATATACCATCTATAAAAAATTAATTATTGTTTAAAAAAAAATTATGGTCATTCATTGTTAACTAGAATTAACGCAAAGTAAATTACTCAATAGTAGTTCTCTTGCACATTTATTATGAGCTCGGGACTGAAGAGATTAAACAAAATTACAAATATTGATGACATTTGGCTACCTCTTTCGAGGTTTTTTTTGTGGCTTTATGTCTGTTGGAGGTCATTAGATGCGGGATGGAATTGGGGACAAGGAACGGGGAGAAATCAGGCCATGAACTTTTGAAGGAGGCATTCGCCTGCAGTGATTTGGAAAAACCATGTAAAAATCTAATCTGGATGCCCGAACGGGGATTCGAACCCGAGTCCTCCCAAATAGGAGTCCAGAGCGTTACCACTCACCCACCACGCTCGGTACCTCTTTCAGACAAAAATATAATAACTACCTGATTCGTATACGGGGTTAACAAGTGCTACGATAGCTGCATGAAACTACGTATGACAAAATTCTCGAACAACCGTTCTTCGAGTTAGAAATGTTGATTTCTGCTCTATACATAAAGCTTGTAGTTTCTGCGGTTTGTAAATTTATATTGCTAACTATTGTTTCACACATTTTGTTTATTCGTTGAACAGTATTGTTAAGCATAATTCAAACGAAATGTTTACTATGGGTGTCAGTAGCTATAATAAGCTAGCCTAAAATACTGCATTCTTAGATTCTTAATAAAGATTTTGTGACACCAGTCCACATTATTAACATTATTTGTCAGCCAATTTTGATAATAAACTGATGAAGCGTCCTTAGAATCATGAGTACTGATGATCTCTAAACGCTCGGCGCCGCGCGCTGCACCGCATCGTCTGTTTTTAACTCCCGGCGTGGAGGTGACGCGGCGACACAGCCAACTGAAGAAAATGTATTACAAATGGAGATTAATGTATCATTACACTTTAGTGTTCAAATGTAAAACACTTAATAATGAAAATTCCAATTTAGTCTTTTACTTTTCTTGTAATTATTTCTTTTAATAATAGACTTTTTAGACATTCAATTTTAATAATTTTGTATTGATCCAGCACCGAAAATTTGTCTTAAAACTTTTATCTTAATCTGATATTTTGAACCGTAAAATACAGTTTGACCGTCTATTGTATCTAAGGTATGTTGCAATCAAATTTTTTATGACTAGCGTTCTCATATATTTCATTTAACTAGGAAAAAATGAAAGCATAAGCATTGATATCGGCTGTTTTTCTTGTCCTGTTCCACCTTCGGTATAGTAACCTCGGAAGCATTTTTCTCTCGTCTTCCATATCAATTGTTTTATGAAGAATTTAGTTATAGGCGCCAGATTGACGGTCCACTTGTCGGTCGAGGTTAGGGTCGTCAACCGTAGTATAATATACAGGGCCGGCGCTAGGAATTTGGGGCCCGGTGTAAAATGGGCGACTTTTTTTTTTTTTTTTAGCTCTACAAACTAACGGGGCGACAATGGGCGGATTCTTGGCTTCGAGGCCTGGGGGCCCCTGCAGCCGGTGATCCTGCCCCCCATCAGCCGACGGGCCCGGGTACATTTGACCCGCTTTCCCCCCCCCCCCCTCCCTAACGCCGGCCCTGATAATATACAATTTTGTACTGTACTTCTGGTCTGCGTACTATATAGTGTCGAAAACATTTACAGTACGCAAAGATGCTATATTTCAGGTAGGTGGATCAAACTTTTTTTTTTTTTTTTTTTTTTAACACAAACTAACAACTAACAACAAACAAATCCCTACTTTGTCAAAGCTGTAAACGCACATTACTGTATTTTTACCTTTTAAATGATGGGTTGTACGTGTATCCGAACGTGCCTTTGTCTTGCTGTGTTCCGAACTGTTATGTTAATGTCAACGTCACTACATCAGACAAATGATTGTTCATACAGCTGTCTATGCTTCGTTTCTATTTTGTTAGTTATTTTCGCTTAGAGGTTGTTCTTCCTTTTGATAAAAAATTAAATTTGCTAAGGAAAATGGTAGTAATGACAAAAGTGCGTCAATTTCAACTGAACTGGAAGTCACTGAGCAATTGTTTTATTAGTTTATATGGGAAAGAATTGTCGAACACATATTCAAAATATTTTGACGATGAATGAAACTGATGGGGACACTAAAGTTAAATTCCTTTTGAATTTCGCCAGCCATTTTTTATTTAACGTTCACAAAACTGTTAAACAGCTTTATGATAATAATATCATAGTCTTAGATATGTATAATATTATGTAACCTTTAAAATCAGCGCTAGAAGGACGTGAAAGAGTGTTTCTTTGGTTAAAAAAGGTGATAATATTAGAAAGAATTTTCTAATATTCGTTGATAAACGTCTGGAATATCTTAATAAATGATTTTTTAAGAAAGCAATTGGTTATGAAAAATACAAAAATTAAATTTAAAACATGAGGTTTCATTTGATGACTGTGAAACAATATAAGAAGTTCTACACAAAAAATGAGAATCAAAGTAGACCAATTGTACTCTGAAATAACAATAATAAAGAAATCTAGGTAAAAGAAAGAGATCGCAATGAGTTTACCAACCGAACAACAGGCAAAAATGGCACCATTTTTTGATATTTATTTAAGATTATTTCAGTCCTGCCCTCTATTCCCGCCACTTCGCAATTCACAGAAAAGATATCTTCAATTATGAATTTTAAATGGCGAGGAGAGAGAAGCAGAGCGAGTATCTCATTAATAAAACAATGAGCTTTTAATCTGCATTAATTTAAAATTGAAGGCAATAAGGAATATGACACTTTTACTGCAGACAAAAAAACTGTTAAATGGTACAGGAAATGAAAAAATAAAGTTTATATAAAAGTAAATAACTAAAAAACATTACTTTTTTTTACTTTTTTATTTTCTCCATAAATACTATATATTTTGAAGTGTACTGTATTTTTTTAATAGCTTATTCTAAAAAGTACTATAATCAGCCGAAAAAATGTTGGTAACCCTAGCAGAGGTGGCGGCCGCGCGGCGGTCGAGGCGGCGAGCGCCACGCGTCCGCCGCTCGAAAGGTCGCTCCGTGTGAACAGTTGGGGCGGCCGCCGCCTAGACTGCCATGCGGCACGATGTCGCTCCGTCTCTTTTAAGGCTAACTCCTAAAGATCTCACCATGCATGCTTCAGCGACGTATTGGTTACTCTCCAACTTGCAGCTAAGTGTTGCCATCTGTCTGCGATCATTCTCTCTGTGCTATGTGTATTTGTATTTGTGAAATGTGAGCGGAAATCGGGGACCATCCTAGCTTAGACCTAAAAATCTCGATCAGGACATCCTATACGCTGGTACCAGGACTCTAGACGTACTGGTGACTGCAATCCGTATAGACGTGTTTAATACCATTCGACCCATACTTTTACCACCCATTTAGATATTTTCTCTGCTCTGCATACATTAGATTGAACCTACATTTTCGAACCGGGATTTAGCTAAAAGTTGTATTGGTTAGATGCTCTGCTCATGACGTATTTTGTCCTAAGTTGCTTGTTCATCGATATCTTAGTCGTTTCTTATACTCTAGAAGAGAAACAAAAGAAAATTAAGAAAGAAATCGTGAGCTCAAACAAAAGTGAGAATAATCCGTATTCAAAACGGATTTTTTTCCGCAGCATCTTCTTTTTAAATTATGAGCTTATAGTAAACTTAGAAGTAAGATTATGATATTTGCAAACCAGTGTACAATGGATGTTAAGTTCTAACACGAAGCATACAGTGAGTAATGAGTTCATTTATAACTGCCGGCTCGATTAATTTTGTTGCATATAACTTTAAACATACAGAAGCCCTACTGACACTATTTAAATCAAACTCTGTACTCAAAAACTGCTTCTGAATTAATTGTGAGCTTGCTTACAATTTTTTACGTTAAAATTACCAAAGAGAAAATAGATATCTTTGTAAATGTCACCTGACCATCAGGAATATAAGTACAGTATAGGAGCAGGAAAATAAAGAAACCAAAGAAACACTCAATACTATGTTTTAATATTTTCCATAGAAATAATTTATGTAGTCTTGCGATCTGGTGACAAAGTTTTGAATTGCCACATATTGTACTTCTCTTGGGACTGGATCTACAGGTTAATATGAGATCTGAGCAACACAGTCTCTAGAAGTATCTCATGTAAACTAAAAACAGGTTCTAAAAATTCCTACTCGCATCAGGAGTTGAACCCCGGATCCTGATTTACGACTTAAAAACTTTAACCACTGAGGTCCCAAACATTCATTCATTTTTGGTAACAAATACGGAGATGTGAATGACATAACTCTTATTTTATTTGTTTACTAGCTGATCCCCACGACTTCATTCGTAATTGTAAAGAATTTTGATTGACAGCTACCGACATCTAAAAACCATAGTGAACGATGGGAGACTCGATGCCACACACAAACACCAGTGTTCTGCGATAGGTAGTTGAAGCAGGTAAGTGACTTATACGGACACACATGACTTTGGTCGAAATACGAAAATATTCCCGATCGACCAATTTCCACACTCCCACGGTTATCGACATACGGCCAACGCTGTGCACGATCGGTGACTCTACGCTACTACCCCTCACAAACACCGGTAATCCGCACTACATAGTTTTAGCTGAAAAATGATACATAGGGGACACATGCGTCTTCGATCGAAATATCAAAGTGCCCCAGATCGACCATTTTCAACCACCACAACTCCCACACCCCCATAGTAACCGACATCTAACCACCATAGTGCACGATGGGAGACTCGATGCTACTATTAAACGCAAAGACCAGTGGTCTGCGCTATATAAGTTGTGGCAACAAAGCTAAATATACGGACACACATGTCTTTGGTCGAAATTCGAAAATATTCCTCATCGAAAACTTTCAACCTCCATATCTCCTACACCCCCACAGCTACCGAAATTTATCCAACGTTGTGCACGATTGCTGACTATATGCTACTACCACACACAAAAACATTGATCTGCACTGGATAATTTCAGCTGACAGGTGACACATAGAGACACATATGTCTTTGTTCGAAATATGAAAGTGCCCTGCGTCGACCACTTTCAACCACCATGTCTGCCACACCCCCACAGCAATCGGCCAACGTTGTGCACGATAGGAAATTCCAGCCTACTACCACACACAAACACCAATGATCTACGGTAGGTAATGGTGGCTGAAACGTCAAATATAGGGAAACACACGTCTATTTATACATAAGATTTTTAAAAGAAAAAATTAATGAAAGAAATGACGCGCTCAAGCAAAGCTGTAGTGTTCACGCCTGACGAAATCTAACGAAATTTTAGTACCCCGTATTATCTGTGTATACGAAATCTCATATTCAATACGACAAACACAAAGTAATAGTTCTGTCAAGAGACTTCACGGCCTGATAATAACAAAGCTTTACCTATCTTTTTATGCAGGTAATAAATTGAATCCTTTAAAGGCAACCTTCCTTACTGGTTGCATGATTACTGATTTCATCACCCCTTCTGCAGACTGTTTCATTGCTTTTCTTAATCATTAAATGCTGAACGATTTATATCGGGCGTACGATATTCCAGATTTCTTCCTGAGCCACTTATTGGTAAAATTTCTTTATAGACAATCTAAAACTATATTTTGTCTACAAAACGAACTGCAGTGTAAAAGGCATGTTTCAATTTAAGATTGAAACATAAATGTGTTTTTAAGTCAAGATTAACAATATTTCACTCATAGAAAATTTTCACTATTTCTTAAATTTTTTAGAACAAAATATTGTATAGATTCGTTATTCAAATTCTCTAATGCAATCCTGGTATTAATTTAATTTTAAAACGCATACGTAACACTAAATTCCTCCGAATGACTGAATATCCCGAAGAATGAAAATAGAAGAAAATTAAAAACACAAACGTATAAACAAAATACATATGATCTAAATTTCACCGATTTCTTTCAGTTGATGAATTTGTGAGTAAATTATCTAAATCTCCTTTAAGCCAAATCATGTAAATAGTCGCTGGAGAGTGTATGATGTCTTCCAGCCGGAGTGTACGAGGTTACATTGCCGAGGTCAACCGTTTAAGTGTGGAAAACATATTCTGCAGCCGATATCGACAGTTCGATCGATGCCAATAAAGTTAGTAGATAATCCCCGGAAAATACCCAACACGCTACTAATATAATGTGATTCGTTGGTAATTACAAGCTCATTATCACCGGAAACAATTGGGTATATTTAATTTTGCGTGCGCTAGTGAGTGCGTGAAATTTCAAAACAGTATCATTGAGGTTAATTCAATGACGACACTTGGGAATTGGGCTGAATACAGTGCATGCAACGTCTGCTCGTCCGTGATTTGTATCCTTGGTCCGCAGCACGATAACCTCCCACGCCAAACTGCACAAGAGGAGACAGAACAATAGACTCCACACAATACAGCGCCAAGAAATAGGATTCCACTTGCTTTATGAATTTACGGCGTCTGTTGGAAATAGTTGTTGCCTGGGCTAAGACACCGCTTACGCTGCTCTCTAAAACTAAATTATGCAAATCTGACAATAATGTTTGTAATTGTTATTATTGGTAATTTACAGGACAATGTAAACTTTGGTGCTGCTTTAATAGCCAGAAAATATCGAATACATTTTGTGGCTGCTGGCACTGTAATCACAGCCAAAAATAATTGCCATTTTTAGTGTAATTCTAACAATACAAAATGGCAGAACCTACTGCAAACAACTCGATGAACATTCTGCCAACAATAATATTACTGATTGATAAATTATGATCGTAACTACCAAATACACACGTTTAAAAATCTCATTCACTTTTTTATTGTGTAAATTGTCGTACCCAAATTTGTAGCCAAATCACAACGGACGAAATCTGAGGATTATTTATAGAAGACGTAACATTAAAATGCGGGATAATTTACTTTATCTTTCAGCTTCACGAGATATTTCTTCTTGGTATCATTATTATAAGGCGTTATTTAAATATCAACCACAAAGTTATTGTAGCCGCCAGTGCATTTTTTATGTTTTGCTTGGCTGTTATTTATTAGCAATTCAATTATTTAAGTAACTACAGAAAAATGTCTCAGCAAGAACATTGTATTGTATGTGAGTAATTTAAGCTAATCCCTATTTACGGTTTTTTATCTTTATTTTTTAAGGTACTGTATATTGAGGCGAAGATTTAAATTTTTTTATTGGTTCTATTAAAGAACTCTTTAAAACCTTCCAAAAAAGATCAAGTGTGTGTTCCTCCCTGAGAGTTCTTATTTGGAATTATGCCCTTTGTATTTCTATGGTATTGTAAGTATCTTACTTCTTAAAACGCACAATTATATCGAAAAAGTTTTTTATTTACAGTTAGGAGAATTCGATTTCACAGAATAAACAAATAACAAAATTTTCCGTTCTTCTGTACTAATCCATCTACCTACTCTAATTTTAGTATTTATAATCGTATTCGAAAAGATTCCACTCCCTTACACTTCTTTGCTATAAACTCAGTTCTAAGATACGTATAAGTAAACAATAAATAATGAGCGATGTCATAACAAAAACCTAACTTTGTCAATAACGATTCAGAATTCCAATGTATAATAACTACAATTGGAAGTATTTAAAAAAACTTAAGATGTTTCATTAAATATCTTCCTATCTATAAGATCACTGCTGCACAAAATACTTCAGTGCTTATATAGCTTTAATCCTTAGCTAATTCAAAACATGAAGTTTGATCTATATTGTTTACTCGTTGAATCTAATAAAACACGTCCGTTTCAAGGTTCAGCAAGAATGCAAGAAACAACTTTTGTTTTATTCAGCCACAGAGAATATACAATATCCAGGGACAGCATTGAGACTAAAATTATGACAATTTATTTTGATATCATATTATAACACTGCCAAACCATCGAAATAAGTGACAGCTTCATACAACATTCCACAATATTCATTAATATTATTATTTTGTTCATAAGTTTGTAATGTTAGGAGGCACACAGAGCTTTAGTGAGCAAGTCAGCAGGCATTTCAGCAGTCTGCATGTATTCAAGTTTAATACATTTATTTAATACAGCATCGCGGACAAAATGGTAACGAACATCAATATGTTTAGACTTCTAGTGCATTTGCTCATTAGTTGTAAGCTTCAATGCACATTGATTGTCAGTAAAGATAGTAATCATACACAAATTGCCCGTGATATCTGCAATTCTATCATTATCGTGGCGCCACAATCTGATGATGAATTCTTATAGAACTTGACGATATCTCGCTTGGTTTTCGAGATATAGCAGGTTAAAAATCAGTTATAGGTATAGCTCCTTGTGCTTTTGGTGACATTTATTCTTGTTCAGGCCGTATTTCAACCTAACAATAACCGCCAGGAAGAAAATAAAATACCTGCTGTGCATTTACACAGTGGTGATTTTTTTTCTGGTCCAGGCCGGATCTCACCTTACCTCCTCACTTTTGAGATACAATATCTCGAGAACTAAGAGAGATGTCAAAAAAATTATTGCTTGTTTTCGATTTGTCTTGTCGAGATACGTACGAATTCATCATCAAATCTGACTTTGGCAAAAAAATTCTTCAACCCCTTGCCACATTTCAACCTGACCACGTCAATTTTGAGATACAATATCTCGAGAACTATGCCAGAAATAAATAAATAAATTAATCTTTACTTTAAATTTGTCCCGTCAAGTTACGTAAAACTCCATCATCAAACTGCGGCGCCACGGTTATCGTAGAATCCTCGTGATATTACATAACAGATTTCTTAAATATACTGCCTCTCTTTAAGAAACCCTTTAACACTTTAATACCAAGCAGGAGAATTTTTTTAAGCTATAAATTGACCTTCTCAATTTCAGAACCATGCTATCACAATTATGTAATTTATAAGCCTCAGATAAGTGCATGTAAATATCTTCCTTTAGATATCCATTTAAAAAAATGAAATTACAGCTAAGTGCCAAATGCTTAACCATAATAGTGCACTCACTAATTACCAATAAAAGTCTCAATGTGAAGTGTATAACCACCAATGAAAAAGTTTCATGATAATCTACACCTGCTTTCTTTTGACAAAAACCTTTAGCCACTAACCAAGCACGGTATCACACTTTATAATCACTTTCAAACCTTTTTATATTTTAGACAACCACTTGCACTGCACTTGCTGTTGAAGCCACTGGCCTTGCCTTCAGGGCTCGGATGCGCTTCTCCTGCCTGACCATAACAGCCTTCATCTTCCACATCTCTTTGATCATATAATCTGAGACGGAGCTGCCTTCTTCTATACAGTCCACACTAAATAAAGTTGCACCATACCTCTGAGGCAGTTTCCTTATTCTTTTGGGCAATGTCTTAATTTCCACACTCTCAACTGCAGTACTTTCTTCTAAGATATCTTGACCATCTGTTTCAGCATAGTCTGATTGAGATGATTTCAGTAATTCTGGTTTGTCTGCTTCTCCCCCACTCAAACTGATTTCAGTAATTCTGGTTTGTCTGTTACCGAGCTTGGTGGTGTAACGGATAGCGTTCTGGCCTCGCATTCGGGAGGACGGCGGTTCGAATCCCCGTCCGGGCATCCAGATTTGGGTTTTCCATGGTTTCCCAAATAACTCCAGGCAAATCCCGGGATGCTTCCTGCAAAAGGCCATGGCCGAATTCCTTCCCATTCCTTGCCACCATCCTTTCCCGTCTCTGAAGACCTCGATGTTGAGAGACGTAAAGCAGTTACAAAAAAGAAAATGTTTTGTCTGTTACTGTCAACTGTTTTTCTTGACCAGACTTCCCCACAGAAACATTTCTTTCATATTTATTATAACTAAGTCCATCAACCACGTCAGTTTTTATTTTATTCGTATCTGTGCTATTCAAATGGTGAGTCTTCGGTACCACGTATATCCATCAATTAACACAGGAGCAGCCCATAAACTGTGCTCAATTTTCATGTTGTATTTATCTTTAACTTCTAAACATCTCAAATAAATTCTCCTACACCCACTAATTCACCATTCATGTTATGCATGAAACACTTCTGTGAATCGAAATGAACTTTATTACCGTTCTTTATGAGTTCAGTCACTGACAAGAGGTTAGTCGTCAGACTTCGCAAGCACAAAGTATTTTTTACAGTAATATCGTAACCACAATCTGTAGTTATTTCAACATCGCCAGTACATAAAACAGGTGCTTGGCTTTGTCAGCAACAATAACTTCTGATGCATTTGACGAATGCAATGTATTTTTTATCCACTGTTCATTCAATATATCAATGCCTGATAGAAAAACAACACTAAACACATTTGATTGCTTATTTTCATCTGATTTCGCCAGTAATGGACATTGATTCCCGTAATACCCACTCCTTCTACACCTGTAACAATTGATGGATTTAACTCCTGTCATTTTGAAATTTGATTTTTCCGCGATATAGTCTTTGCTTTTGTATTGCTTTTATGGTTCAGCCAACCGTTGGAAGCGAACACGGTTTTTGTCAGCTGATTCACCTGACATTTTCATATCGATCAATTCTGTCTTGATGACATCAGCTGCAATAGGAATGCCGGAATGTTCAATCACCATGATCATAGGTGAAAATCGGTCTGGTAAAATCGCAATTAATAACGAGCCAATCCATTCGTCGCTTATATCAAATCCAGTTCCACTTAATCTTTGCGATGTCTCAATAATATGTTTCAAATACGACGTCATTGAATCACAATTATCCTGATTGATATAAGATAGCTCCTTTGTTTGCTTTCTATGCGCATACAACGCCGGAACAATTGTAAGAATGAGCTTCGCTTTCGCCTTTGCCCCATCTGCGGCTGCGGTGCTAGTATTTCCTTCTTCCTTTATGAAACCGGACATGCCTTCTAACACCAACATATTCTCCGCTGCAAAAGCCCACACATCATAGTTGTCTCTGCCTTTAAGCTTAGACAGGTTAACTAGAAAATTCGAAGCCATCTTCAAGCGCGTGACTAATTATTTATAACTAGACGACCCGTGCGAAAATTTCGTGAATAAAATGCGATGAATAGTGAGGTTGAATGCTTGTAATACAATGAATAGTAGAACCGTACTTTTGCAGCAATTTTTTTTTAGTGTAATAGGTACGCATCAAAATACTCGCAACATATTAAGAAACAGTTAGGAAAATTTAAAACACTCTGTATTTATGACAAACTGTCACTGACCTTAACAGAAAAAAAAACCAAACTGTACAAAATGCACACAACATCTCTGAAATATTTGTTGCTGTGTGAATAAATTGTTTACATTGGAATTGTATAGCAAAAACACAGTGTTTCCGTAACAGAAAGAAAAAATATCCGAAAAGCTACTTATTGCACAAAAAAAAAGTTTATTGAGATCTCTGTGATATCCGCTGCGGCAATCTAGGGACTTGGCTTTGAACAGTCTCATACGAGCTACCACTTTAAGCACCAAATTCCGAAAAATTCTTTCTTAATTTATGATTTTACCTAGCTGGAGACCTTAATTTTTAAAACGATACGTCATTTATCTATATCGGCTAGGTACCGAAGAAGATAAATGGCTTGTAATAAATTTAAAAAAAAAACACGTTGTATAAATAATATTTATACTTTTGCCCTTTAAGGGTCCAATTCCTTTTATAAAATATGGTGTGACCAAAGCAGCCACCTTGGTCTTTAAAATGATACCTCATTTATCGAATTCGGTTAGTTATCAAGCGAGGTAAAAAAAAAAAAGTTTTTAGAAATGATGATATTTTTGCCCCTTAAAGATTGAATTTTGAGAAAGGTTGTTCTTAAAATATGATGTGACAATAGCAGATAATTTAATATTTAAATCGATACCTCATTTATTGATTTGGGTTAGGTTTAAAGGGAAATAAATAGCTGGTGACAGAAAATGCATTGTAAAAAAAATTAATACTTTGGCCCTCTAAGGTTAGAATTTTTAAAAATTTATTTCTTAAAATGTGGTAACGGAACCTAAGACATTACGATGACCTCAATCTTTTAAATGATAACTCGTTTATCAATTTTGTTTAATTGTCAAGGGAGATAAATGGCTCGAGATACAAAAAACGCATTTTAGAAAAATTGACATTTTTGCCCTTTAAGGTTCGAATTACGAAACATTCCTATCTTAAAATATAATGTTACCACAACGGAGACCGTATTATTTAATATGATACTTCATTTATCTATATCGGTCAGATATTAAGGGAGATAAATCACTCGTGACACACAAATGCGTAATAGAAAAATACTTTTTCCCTTTAATGGTTGAATTACAAAAACATTCTTTCTTAAAATATGATGTCATAAAGCTGAGACATTACTCTTCATAATCCTACTTCATTTATCGATTTTGGTTAGATAGATAAATGGCTCTAGATACAAAAAACGAATTTAAGAAAAACTGACATTTTTGCCCTTTAAGGGTCGAATTACGAAACATTCCTTCCTTAAAATATAATGTTATCTCGGCGGAGACCTTATTCTCTAATATGATACCTCATTTATCTATATCGGTTAGCTATTAAGGGAGATAAATCGCTCGTGACACAAAAAATCGTTATAGAAAAATTTATACTTTTTCCCTGGAAGGGTTGAATTCCAAAAACATTTTTTCTTATTATATGATGTCACAAAGCTGAGACATTACTCCTCATAATCCTACATCATTTATCGATTTTGGTTAGATATCCAGGGAGTTAAATGACTCGAGATACAAAAAAGTCATTTTAGAAAAATTGACATTTTTACCACTTAAGGGTCGAATAACGAAAAATTCCTTTCTTAAAATATAATGTTACCACGGCGGAGACCTCAGTCTTTAATATGATACTTAATTTATCTATATCGGTTAGATATTAAGGGAAATAAATCGCTCGTGACACAAAAACGCGTTGCAAAAATATTGATACTTTTGCCCTTTAAGGGTCGAATTCAGAAAAATTTCTGTCTTAATATATGACGTCACCAAAGCAGAGATCTTACTCTTTAATATAATACTTCATTAAACTATTTCAGATAGGTATCCAGGGAGGTAAATGACTCGTAACACAGAAAACAGCATTTTAGAAAAATTGTCATTTTTGCCCTTTAAGGGTCGAATTCCGAACACTTCATTTCTTACAATATGATGTAACCAAAGTGGAGACCATATGCTTTAAAATGACACCTCATTCATTGATTTCGGTTAAGTATGAAGGAAGATACAGACTTGTGACCAAAAAATACCTTATTGAAATAATATATATGATATCACGGCTCTACCGTATATTGTTTACTAGAATGACAAATAAACTAACTTTGGGTCACAGTCTGGGCCCATCTATTATATAATGTTATAAGGTTACTCATTCACTCACCTCGATAGCTATGGGCTGGAGAACGGTGTCACGTGTCAGCCTTCGCTCGCAAAACAGCCACCAGAGATACCATCAGAAGAGATTCGTGGTTACGTCCACAATTTAATAGCTAAGCAAGTACTACCAAATTAATTGCCATAATACTTTCATTAAGTTTGATTTTCGTAGCCGTTTGATAGTTAAAAAAAATATTGATAAATTTTGCGTTTGAAAAAACGTGGATCTGCGTTTCAGTAATATATTGCTGATAAAAGTAACTTTAAAAAAATTAAATTACCCATGGTCTCTGCTGAACCACGAATGTTAATTGTCATTCCGGCTTAAGATAAGTTTCAATTTAATTAAAACTTTCACTAATATTGTTGCTTAATCAAAGTTTATGCAACACGGTTTATTTGTTGTTTATTTTTTATTTTTTTTTAGGTATTTTACTGACCACTTTCGTTAATGGTGTTTGTTCATGTACGCTGTACGTGAGTTATTAGGTTCTTTTAAATGGATATCAGACCAAAAATGTTACAGAATCTACTATTCTGGTAATTCATTTCTTCGGAGTTGCTCAACTGTTTAATAATATGAAATGTGTATTAAGTTCTCTCACCGTCACAGATACTGTGACCAATGATTACGTTAGTGCTTGACCAGTCTGTAAAAAACAATGAGATGCTTTAGAAACAAGCAAAACTTTTTAAAATTTTGCAGAGTGAACTTTAAGGGTCAAATACAAGTTAAGTTTGTATTTAATCAAGTTCGAGTCTATGACCTTTGAAACCATAATACGATTGCAGTATCGTTCCTGTTTAGTACCTACCTCTATTAATGCTTCCGAGTTCTTCAAGCTCAAGCGATTTTATTCTCCCTGAACACAGGTCAAGCTTACATTCGGTCAAATCAGGTCAACCTGTCAATCTTTTATCCTGAAAACTGGAACTGTTCTAGACCCGTGACGATACGCATCAAACGGTCACGGGCTTACGCTAGTAACCTAATAAAACACGTCAGTTCACGGTTCAGCAAGAATGCAACGAACAACTTTTGTTTTATTCATCCACAGTGAATATGCAATACCCATGGACAGCATTGAGACTAAAACTAAGACAATATAATAACAGAATCAATCTGATTTAATACCACTGTATTACTGAAAACATTGTAAAGGCTGTTAAATGCTTTTTTTTCTATCTCCATACTAACCCAACTGATTACTTCTTTCAGCTGTTTATTATTTATGATTTCAAGATTTTGTGCTGAACTCTTTAATTATCGAAAGCTTGTATCGTTGTCAAAATGGAGCATATTACAAATGAGTAAGATATCATTTATGCATGTTAAGAATCCTCAGCTCTATGTTGCTTATTATGTTCTAAATAAAAATATACGTAGCTCAATTTCTGCTGCTGCATCTTTCACTCTGGTGTTGACGTCCATGCTGTTTTAATATCAAGAAGTTTTACAGTCTTTGCTGTCCTAAACTGGACATCAAAGATATTGAGCATTTTAAATTGCACAAAGCCCTCCAGTGGCTAACAGTTTCGAGTGGTGTAGATATCGTTTACAGTTGTGGTTTTGCTTATTAAAGTGTTCGTAACAGCATTTCTCAACTTATGCCCAGCGGGAACAGTAATGACTATATATTGTTACAGTTACTTTACTGAACGGTATTTGACACTGCTTTCTCTTGCTTAAATGTCATATCCACATCCATACGTATTTTTTTAAAATATTCCTGCTGCTTACTTGTGATTTTAGTCCTTATGAGATATACTTTTTGTAACTCTGCCTTTACTGAGAACTCGTAGACCGACAGAGAAAACACAATTCATGTCGGTCATCTGACAAAAATCACTAGGTGCAGTAACAAACGTGACTTGAGACACTGCAGAAAGTAGGAAATGTAGAAATAAATGTTCTCCAAATATTATAAAGTTTTTTTTTTAGAAACAGTCGACTAATAAATATCGTTCTAGACCGTCTATCGTGATTTTGCGGCATGTAGTAAAATCGGGAACGTAATGAGTGCTGTTGTGCTGAACTTTCTATTTTACATATCACCACACACACGCACTTCTTGAGAATCTAAATTTCATTTCATTTGTTTGGTACGATGACACCTAAAAAAGATTGGGTGGACGATTATCACAAATTAGGTACACGAAAGTTTGTGCAATTAACTACCTCAATAAAATATTAGCGTTAAAGAGGAGGATAGTTTTCCAGTTCTTAAGTATAAAACTTCTTTTAGAAAGTAAAATGTAATGAAAGTCACTGACGGAATTATGGTTTATAGCATAGCCTTATCAGAAATTATAATTCACTTGCTGTTGTTTTATGGCTGCTGAGACTGTCTTGTTTCTTCAGACTACATTTAGTGATCATTAAAATTTCGATCGGTGTTTATGTTTAATAGTTATTGCGGCCGGGAGCCTGAATAAACTCAGATTACATATGATTAATTACTAGTACGTTTCTATCTCTGTCTCAAGCCATCAGAGTCTCGAAATTCCTGTTCAAATATGGTAAGTTTAATTTTAAAACGGTTACAGAATTTATTTATTCTAAAAAACGAGAAAGTGCAGTAAATTTGGCTTTCTATAATGGCCTCAGATATAAGCACAGCTCATGGGACAAAGAAAATGGACTTTGCTAATGTAAATCGTAGTAGACAGAAGTAGGTATATTGGTATGTATATTGATTTTTTTAAAATTAAATTCAGATTAGAAAGTTTAACTACGTTGTACTGCAAAACCTGGTTCATCATATAAACAACATGTTTGTGAGCACCAAAAAAAAGAAAAAAGTCTGGTCTTGTTTACATTCACGAAACTGCTGATGGAACAATAGAAAAACGTCGCACAGGTTTTAACGATTTCACTAATTGCTTTCTAACATTGTTTGCCAAATTATTATGTAGATAAATCTGTCCAAGTGGATGAGCAAAGTCTATTTTGAAATAAATTTATCTCTATTAGATATGTTTAATCTCTTCGTTTATACAACTTTACCGGTAATAACTTTAATCACTTTCGATATGATTTTTGTTTGGTTTTTCGTATACAATGTTTGCATTTGTGAGAGGAAAACGTCAACAAACAGATATACGTTACAACTCGATATGAATGCAGGCAGAAACAGCTTTGTGTCAATACATTCTGAAAGTGACATCATACGAAGAGTTATGATGTAAAAATGAAACTGTGGGCCAGGAGAGGGCTGACAAGCGTCGCATGCAATACGAAAAGTCTCGGTTTTACGATTCACCGTCATGGACACTTATATTTTTATTTCATATACCGTGGCGAATACCAGACGCCTTCTATTTTACTTCTGTATCTGTGAAACAAAGAGATAAGAAGGGTATATTTAACTTAAATTCTGAAAGACGGTGATCTTTCGGAAGAATATTAAACCATTCCTAAACCAGATCATTGAATCTTTTTCAATTTCTAGAGCTGTAGATGATTCCTTAGTTTTAGAAATAATCAAGGTCAATGGTTATGACGCGGTATTACTTTCGGACTAAAGGCAAATGAAAGATAACGTAAAATTATCAGTTTTGTAAGTACATATTTTACCTGCAAGCTAATAACAGGAAACATGATTTTAAGTTAAGTCAACTACTAACTATGTGACCCATGGACTGGTGGCAGGGAGTTCGGACTGGCAATTTGAAGGTGCCAGTCTTTGTGTCTGCTGCCAGCATAACTTTTTTTCCCCCTGAAGCTAACATTTTGCGTAATGTTTATTATTGCAAATATATTTGTGGGAGGAACCATGGAAATACGGCACAAGTTGCCTTTCCATGGTATGCAGTAAGATTATTTTCGCTGTAAAATGTGATGTTCAGTGCGAATAAGATATGTTTTCAGAAAATTACCGCTGACGAAAAACTTTACTCCAAACATGCGCGTTGCATTTGAAGCGAATTGCATAGGTAAATTATTTACTTTCCGTATTTTTACGACAAATTTCGTCCTGCACAGTGTGAAGACTGTGATAGAGCGTGACTGACAGATGAGACAGAAATGTTATTTCATTCGTTTCAGTTGTAATAAGTATTCAAAAATGTGTTTATTGTGCGAAATAAATTTACATCAACTTTAAAAATGAATTAGTTGTTACCTGAGTCCCACGGTTCCTTATACAAACAAGTGTATAATAATGTACATTACACGAAATGTGTGTTTGTAAAGAAGTATACTTCATTGAAACAAGATAGTTCAACACAAATGGACTCGAGATTTTCAGACACGGCTCACTACCACCAAACTATATAGCATTCCAAGAAGCTTAACGCTATTGTCATGTAAGCCTTCGTGGAAACTTCTGTTTTTTACTGTTCCTCAAACGCTATTAGCAAACGTACGATATATATATTTATGAAAAAATCTAATTTTTTAATTGTTTTGTGATAAAACATGGACCTACAGTGATACTGCACCATGAAATTAAACATCGACTTTTTTTCTGGAACACTCTGTTGTTGAACTTAATCTTTCAGAAGACTAGGAATTGGAAGGATCCTCTCGCTATGTTGAATTTGATTGAAATCCGTTGGCCGGTGATAGCGACCCTCCCATATCAGTGTAAACTAATAATTCCAAGGATCCTTAACGCTTCGAATAACTAAATTCTGACGGTTCAGCTAAACTACTGTAGCTTATATCAGTCCATCGTTTGCTCGAGTTCACAGTAGAATTGACATTTGCATCAAGATTTAAAAAAAAAATTCGGTATGTTTTTTATTTTTTTATTTTCTCAAACACAGTAAATATTTGAATCAAATGAATGAGGTTATTTTATACAGAATCTAGACGATAGTCTTAAAAATGGCTACGAGCGACGAGCATTCCAGCACTTGCAAAGAAGTCTTCACGGGTGTACCGCCGGATTGTGTTTTGAAAACACGATATTTTGACGACTAGCTCCGTCGTCTTCATCAGGTGTGGAGACATCTGCACTGGACTGTGACCGTCAGATACTGAGACAGCCCTGGCAGTATTCATCTGGGAAACAGTACGCCCAGAGTGCGGTGAAGTTCTTACAACTTTGGTCGTATCTCCTTCCAGTTCATCTTTTTGGTTGTCATAATTTTGTGCGTCTTTGTTGGATCTGCCTTCGTCTGTAGAGTATCTTCATTGTTGTCTATTTTGACAACTGCTGAAATGGCAGAATTGGTCATCGCCGCAGGTAGGATTTTCTTGTCTTATTTCGTAGTGTTTTAGAAGCCCCTGCGTTGCGTTATCAGCAAGCTGATCAGCTGCGTGAGGAGCTTGATGATTTTGTTGACTGGCTGCTGGACTGACAGTCTTGGTTTCGTCCACAGTCTCGATGGGTTGCCCCCGCTGTTGTAATCGTCACGGCTAATGTCAGGTGCAGAGGACCGCGGGTCTCGTCGCGAAGTGCTTGTTGTGCTGCTTTCTGTCAGCAGGAGGAAGCATTTTCTTGCTGCTCTGTCTATTTATTTATTGTCTTGTTGCAGGATGCTATGGAGTTCTTGGCTTGGTTTGATTTTTCATAGTAGCTGTTTGCATGTGGGGCAGCCACCGTAAGAGGCGGCGTTGTGAGCTCCGGAGTTGCAACAAATGGGATCTTGACGTTGTCGAGTCAAGACACCTAACTTGTGATCACCTCCACAGCGGACCCACCTCTCATCATTGGTGCATTCCGCAGCGTAATGGCCAAAGGACTGGCACCGGAAACAAACAGGATCACGCTTCCTTGGTGTGGACTTTCGAGCAGGGGCTGTGGCCGTCTTCTTAGTGGCTTGGTGTGGAATCTTGATCACGTTTTGGGAACCTTATTCAGACAATGCCCTAATGCCGGCAGCGAAGTTGATAGGACAGGAAAGAATGTCCTGAAGACTGTCTGGACTCGGTGAGCAGAACATTGGCAAACTTGCGAACTGTAGCAGTTAAGCTTGAAGGCTGCCACAGTTGCCGGTGTAACTTGCAACAATTGGTGGTACAATCGCCTCCTCAATTGTTGATTCTTCTGTTCTTGATGACGCAGGCAGTTCAGTAATTCTGGGCATCATGCGTTGAGTGCTCTGAGCTGGTGAGAGTGATGGTTTCAGGGTTGTTGCAGGAGATGGGGAGCAGGGCAGAGCCACTGCTTCCTCATGGACGTTCGTTGAGTTTGACGATATTTGCTTGGCATGCTGGTAAGTGTTTGCTTTTTGTGAATGCTTCTCGAAGGAAGTACTCGTCGCTGTTGACGAAGAAGACGAGTCTGGCGACTCTGGTGAGTCCAGTAGTGGAGTTTCAGCGGATGCTGGAGGCTCTGTAGTCGCGTTAGGTAGTTCTGGAAGCGGCGACGGCTGGGACTTCCTTTTTCTTGTGCTTTTCTGATAGCTGCACATTCTTCTTGAAGCCAATTGTCCTGGAGTTTTCGCTGCAGTTCCTCAACTTGTTGAAACATTTGGTCTACGATAGCTCGTTGTGGTGACCGCGGTTGTTCTGGGCTGGCTTTCGCAGGCCCGGATCTACATTTCGTGTGCAGTAGTTCAGTAATGGGTGTGCCGGTTGTCGTAGGCTTCAGCGGTGTCACCCTGTTGGTTTTACCCATGTACTTGGGCATGATGAGATGCTGTTCAGGTACCGGAAGACACCATCGTCGTCATCGTCGTATCTGTCTGAGCCTGAGCTCAAGTAACTGTCTCAAGTTCCACGACTATAGGTCCTCTGCCTTCTTTCATGTTTAGGGTGCTTTATAATGTCTTTTATAGTCAAGTCTGAGGTGTAATTTTTTTAAAAAAATGATTTTATGTTATTGTCGATATAATATTTTTTTTGTTATGTTTTGTAGTTTCTATTCAGTGTCAATATTAGTCGGTTGTAGTTTGCTTCATAAATTTCAAGTCCTAGACTTTTAATTAGCTTTTGGGTAGACGTTTGAGCTTTATGGTAAAAGTTTGGTGATTTGTCCTTGATGTAGTCAGTGATTTTTTGAATTCCTAAGTCGTGATGTATTTGTGTGTTAGTCATGTACCGGGGAGCGTCAGCAATAATTCTTAGAAATTTGTTTTGGACTATCTGTATCTTTTTCATTCTTCATCCCTTGACCTTGCTCTAGATCTAAGTGCCGTATAATAAAGCTAGTCTGATTACTGCCTTGTAGATTTTCATTTTGGTTTGAGTAGTGAGGCAGTTGCCCTTGAGGATGGAGTACAGCATGAAGAGCCGGGGTTTGCCTGCGTTGCAGGCGTCACAGATGCGGGTGTCTGAGTCAGATTTCTATCAGAGATTATTGCTAGATATTTAATTGTGTCTCACCATGGGGCAGGGGAGTGATACTTAGTTTGGTGGAACGGCCCTCCTAGTCGAGAACATGATGTCACTTATCTGTGTTGATCTTGATTTTCCATTTGTTGCACCATTGTTTAGCTAGTGCCAGGTGCTGAGTTTCTTTGCAATGAAGTTTTGGTTCCCACTTGATCTGTAGATGCAGTGGCTTTAAAGGGCGATTTCACCGCCCAACTGATGTGGCATGTCGTTTGTGTAAATGCTATAAAGAATTGCTGCTTTAACCTAACATTAGGGTACGCATGTTTCAATTGATTTGAACTGACTTTCAGCTTCTTCCACCACGACGGAGAATTTTCTATTGCGAAGATAGCTGTTAATCATTCTCAGTAGATGGCGAGGACAACCATATGTGTGGATTTTATGTATTGGTCCGTAGTGCCACATCGATTGAAAGCTATCTCAATATCAATCATAATAGCGCCTGTATGGTGTCGGATGGAACGCGTCCGACAGATCTTCTCAGCCAATCGGCTTGGTGAGTGGGACTGTACTTTGCACGAAAACCGAATTTCTCAGGGATGATAATGTCTTTATCTTTAAGGAACTTTTGGGTGAGGAGCTGATTACGATTTCGAGGATTTTTCCGAGGATGTTGAGGAGGGAGATGGGTCTGTAGTTTTGAGGGAAGAGTTGGTTTTTGTTAGGTTTGTGTAGGGTGATGACTTTGGCGATTTTCCAGGCTGGGGAAAGTAGGATAATTTAAGGCAGGAGTTATAGATTTGTACGCGATAGTCTATAAGGTTGTGGTAAGTTTTTAAGAATAATGGTCTTAATGCCGTCAGGTACTGGAGATTTTTTGTTGCCAAGCGTCCGAATGTTTGATGTCACGCTTCCACAGGATGAAAAGAGGTGTATGTTCTTTGCCTCAGAATGCGAGGCACTTCTCTAATCACCCTTTCCTCGTGGATGTCGCTATCCTCGTCATCAATGACATGTTCTTGGAACTGGCGTTTCAAAGTGTCGGCCATGGCCTCCGCATTTTCCTGCGCTGTATATACAATGCCATTCGGCCCGTGTAATGGCCTTAACGACCGGGGCTCTCTCTTCGGTGACTTGATCAGACTCCAGAAGAGGTCGGGATGTTCCTCAGCTCGCTGGATGGTGTGGTCCCAGCATTGGGCACAGTGTTGCTGGAGGTGATACCTGATCCCTTGCGCAAGTCTTTCTGATGTTCTGCAGTCTTTGGGATCCCGATAGTTTTGCCAGCGTTTCCAGTGAAAGTTCTAAAGTTTTAAAAGGTCCGAAATGTGTGGCGGAAGGGTTTTTCTTCCTGGGCATGTTTTATTTTAAGAGTCGCGTTGTACGCGCATTCGTTGATAATGGTGACGAAATGATCAATTTGTGTGTCAATTTGGTGTTTGTTTGTTGGCGCTGTCTGTCCTCCAATGTGAGTGTTGACTGATTCTTTGTAATTTGCCAGTTGGTGGTTAGAGAGAATTTTATACTCTCTGTTGAGCGTACGGCTGTATCAATACATAACACGACAGGGTTGTGGTAAGAGTCGATGTCATTGTGAACAGTGGATGCAACAGAGCATGTTATAGTTTTCAGCAGAAAGATATACAAAATATCAGGCCTGCATCTGGAGTCCCTGGGAAAGTGTGAGGGTTCGTCAGGCGCCACTATAGTCACCTGGGTTTTCTTCCCGACAAAGTCATAAAGGGTGCGGCCGCTGCTGTTGTTTGCGTTGCGTCCCCATGCTAAAGATTTGGCGTTAAAGTCACCCCCCAGGATTATTCTGTCGGCTGTGGTCAGCGCTACCAAATCAGACAAAGTGGGTGGTACACTGCTACATATCTAATTGCCTGCCCAACCACAACAGCCGAGCGCAGTTAAATCAATTGATCTGTGTGCATGGCCTGTTTTTATGGTTGATTTTGTGTGTCTGTTCGGTATATAGCATAGTTTCTCTCCTGGAATCTTTGCCCCCAGCGCAGGTGGGTTTCGTTATGAAGTGCAATATCGATGTCATTTTCCTCTAGAAATTGTTCGGGGTGTATTTTTGGCCGAGAATACCATATTATGATAGTTAAACCTTTTAATTTATTTGGGGCCATCGATAAAGCTAGTGAATGCATTTACAATTATTAATATCTTAGCTTCTGTGTTTGGCACTTGTTTGAACTCTTTGATAGCTATTGTGAAGGTCTGTAGTAGGTCTTTACAGAAGTAGAAAATCTCTTTTATGTCTGAAGAGGCGAGCTATGTGTTGGGCCTTCCGAAAAGGAATTTCTGATGTTTACACTAATCCCCATTTTTTTATGTTTCAATTCCCCCTGGGTAACATGGGAATTGAACATTGGTAAATACCCATCTGTTTTAGGGCCAGATGGGCCTTTTCAGCCAATAGTTTACTTAAAATTAATTGGACAAAAATTATTCTTTATTTAAAACATAATTGGGTTATAATAATGTTTGCTGCCCGAAGAGTCTTCTTGGCATCACAGCCAGAGAAGCTCCATATTTGTGAGACATCTGAGTGATGAACTAGGAGCAATGATTTCGATTATTCTTAGTCACAAGCAAGAAATTTACTCTTACAGCTGTTTTCAGTAAAGTTTAAAATTACTACTTTAATTATGGAGACTGCAGTCTTTTTCTCCAGTAAAATTCACACTTTTCCCAAAAAAAATCATTTTTGATTTTTTAAAGTGTTATTTCATAACTGTTTATGCGTTACTTTGTTATATTATTTAATAGAATTTGGTGAGTATAGACGTATGTAGAAATACCTCTCGGGATTCTAACTGCGTCAAACTAAAGTCGCCTATCGACGTCTCGGAAACTGGTACTGCTTCCATTGTCAAATCCCGTTTATCTTGGGTAAGTCGCTTCACTCTTCCCTCCCAACGCTATTTAACAAAATGGTTAAATAATCCACAAAGTTAACACAGTGAAATTATTCTTAACATTTTGCAAATAAAATAAGGAACAACAGTGGTTCGGCGTAGTGTCACTAGGTTAAGCGAGGCTTGACAATGGAAGCAATGCCAGCTTCCGAAATGTCGCCAGACGACTTTACTTTGACGCGATTAAAATCCCTAGAGGTTTTTCTGCAGTATTGCCGCCGCGAAAATGTACAAAATTATCATATAGAAATAGTTTATTATTTACCTCTGTAAGATGAAATAAGCGCGCGGTGGAAATACTCTTGTGGAACGACTACTGGGAAACCAGAAGTGTTCCATAGACTGAGAGATCCCCAGTAACAAAGAAATTTTTCTACTTGTTTGTGGCAGTACTACACCTTTCCGATATGGGAAAAGCTGGCTTGAATGACTCTTTGCAACTAAGGGAGATGTATTACTGTTTTGCCTATTTTGGCAGCTTTCACACCCCCGGAAACGTTAACGTAGCACAACACCACAACCCTAGTTTACTTCCCGTGTTTTAGCACTACGTTATGCTCAGCTGAACATGTTGTTTCGTAACTTTCGCTTACCTACAACTTGGGAAAGTTGCTTCACTCTTCCCTGCCGGCGCTGTTTCACAAACCGGCTGAATAACCCACAAATTCAGCACAGTGTAATTATTTTTAACAATTTAAAAATAAAATTAAGTACGACAGTGGCTCAGCATAAAGTAATTAAACCTTATTTTTGCTATTTTGGGTAATGAAATAATGTGTACAAGAGAGCAGAAGATTTTTTTTATAGCTACAACGTGTAGAACGTTAGAAATCCAGATATTATAACAGTTCAAAAAAAATCTGTCTGATATTATCAGGCCACGTACAACGAAATTTATTGCGAACAATGATATAATTTCGGGCTAAAATAGTGTATGTTCAGCAAATTCTTAAAAAAGAAAAAGAACAAAGCGAAAGTTTCAGTTATTAAACTTGTCTTAAAGTCGAAAAATTCAACAAATAAAATAGTAGTTTAAAAAACTAAAATCACGCTTTCGTAGTAATGTGAACTAAAAGGTTAAAAATAATATTTAAATATAAACATTTTGTTTAACAGTGATAGGACGTCCCACAATTCAGGATAAATTATTATTTTTTGAATAAGCTTAAAGAGTAAACTACTGATTACAAAACTAACTTTAATGTAAAAAAGCATGGGGTGCTATTTCAGTTGTCTTATATTTTTTGTCAAAAGTTATGTAGAGCGCACCCCACGCTTTTTTAACATTGAAGTTAATTTTGTAATCAGTGACTTTATACTTTAAGCTTATTCAAAAAAATTAATTTATCCTGAATTGTGGGACGTCCTATCACTGTTAAACACAATGTTTATATTTAAATATTATTTTTAACTTTTTATTTCACATTACTACGAAAGCGTGATTTTAGTTTTTTAAACTACAATTTTATTTTTAACTTTTAGTTCAGATGATTTAAAAAGTATGTTTCTTACTGTTGGCTTTTCTTCGCCAATCTCTCTTTTTCTTTGAGTTGTAGTTTCATTTTTAATTATTATTCCCACGAGTAAAATGCAATTAAATGGTCAACTCAACAAGAGAAGGCGTTGCTCTCGACGGAAGCTAATTGAAAAATTCTCGACTGACGTATTTCGGAATGACAGCAAACAAATATTGCTACCAGCAACATTCATATCTCGGAATGACCACGATAATAAGATAAGAGAAATCAGGGCCAGAACCGATTCTTTTCTCTACTCATTTTTTTCACGAGCGATTAAGGAGTGGATAGAAAGGATTTACCGGGCGAGTAAAAACAAAATCGGACAGGAGTAGCTTCCGATAAAGCACTCCGGCCATCCTGATCTGGGTTTTATATGATTTCCCTAGATCGCTCCAGGCAAATGCTGGGATGGTCCCTCACAATAGCCCATGGGCGCCACCTGCCATATCCCGTATATCCATTCCAAACCATTACCTTTCCTGATAGGTGCAAAGCACCCTCCGCCAAACACTTTTAGTGAATCGTGGAGTAATAGTAATAGATCCAATAGCAGGGTAAACGAGTAAGGCTACTTTTCTATAATAGTACGAAGTAATATTTCGAATACTTACTACTCAACATCACGTTAAGCGACTGCAGACAGAGAAACCTTTCTGGATAGGAGACAGCGGAAGACGATCGTCTACAGCAACCAAGGCTCGTTAATCACACCCGGGAAACTGGAGAACGATGATGATGATGATGGCTATATTGGGCGGGAAATCTCCGAAGGGTATGGCCGCCAAATGACGAAGATTTCTCGAATCGCACCTGTGCACTAATGTCGCGGCTGCATTTGCCTAACTCAGTAATCCCATCAAGTATAGGATACGTGTAGTCTAACTTGAAGTCCTAACCCCTAATCTTTTACATTTATAATATCCGCAAAAATGCGAACCGAAATCGGGATTCGAGCAGGGAATGCCCGCTCGCCAGTCACTAGGCCACAAAGACGATTCAGAAAGTGGGTGAAAATGAGCCACATCTTTCATAAGACGGTTAAATCACTTTAGTGTTTTTACTGTCAAAGTAATGAGATTAAAAAGACATAGATATGAAACTATTGGATTGTTATCGGTTCTTAATACAAGTACAAAATTTCAGACAATTAGGACTTTCTGAAGTGGGTGAAAATTGAAATGAAATTTTCCATTACATTCAACCACTTTTTAGTTGTTTCTGAAACGTGGTGAGAGTGGAATTATTGAATTTTTATCGGTTCTTAATAAGTATGCAAAATTTCAAACGATTCGGACGTCAGGAAGCGGGTAAACACTGAAATGAAAGATACCATTACATATAACCATTTTTCTATTGTTACCGTCAGAGTAACGAGAATAGCAGGACGTTCCTAAGAGACTACTGTATTGTCAACGGTTCTTAAAACGTGTGCAAAATTTTTATGTTTTTACTGTCAACGTAATGAGAATATCAAGACATAGCTATGAAATTATAGTATTGTAATCAGTTATCAATATATGAGCTAAATTTCAAACAATTAGGACATCTGGAATTGGGTTAAAATTAAATTACAAAATTCCACGGCATTCAACCATTTTTCTGTTGTTACTGTCAAAGTAATGAGAATAGCAGGATATAGCTATGAAATTATTATATTGTCACCGGTTCTTAATATGTGTGCCAAATTTCAAACAGCTCGGACATCTGGAAGTGGGTCAAAATGGAGTTGTAAAATTCCGTTACATTCATTCATTCATACATTAATACATACATACAAGTCAAGCTAATATAAAGCGTGTAAAAATAAATTTCTTGAGCACAAGAATTCCACCAAGCTGTCCATAGCTGGTGAACTTCTTGATAAAACAATGACTTAATTAAATAATTAGAAACAAACATGCAACGTTCAAATTTTATGCTTGTTTTAAGTTTAACATAGAGCGGTCTGGTAGCTCAGTGGTTAAGGCACTTGTTTCAAAACCTTCGTTGCTTCGGTCCTGGTTTCGATTCCTGGCCAGGCGTAGGAATTTTTAAGAATAGTGTTTGATCATATGAGCTATGCCACGTCGCTCCGTGCCTCGGATTGCACGTTAAACTGTAGGTCCCAGAGGAAAGAAACTGGCCATTTTACCTTAGACACAATGGCTAAGTATGCCTTCGTCTGGAGGATCCAAACTTCGGGTTGTGGACTAAGTTAGTTTTTTAAGTTAAACATTAAGAAAAAATCTGTAACACACAAGATTCGCACCAGATAGAAAGTAGACTTTTTTAAAATAATAATAATTAATTTCTCGTCAAATTTAATTTGTTATTGGAATACCGACGGCGGTTGAGCATCCATCACGACTGGACTTCTGTACGATTGCTTATTGTGGAAGAGCGATATCCGTATCTTGAGATCTGTTCTCACGAAACTATCTATCCTCTAACAGAAATAAATCTTTTTGACCTTATAACGCAATAATAGTTGTGATTAATGTTTGTGAGATACACATAGTTTTTAATTAAATAGTGCATGAGTGGTATTTTGATTATGTTGGAATCACCAGATTAAAAACTGCCTAATATAAATATAAAAGATCGCAATCTTTGGAAAAGTGGCGAAATTACGGGGTTGTGACTACGTCGAGATTAAAGAACGGATATAATAAAGTCATAAAAGTTACCGTTTCGTTGTAGGGCCCTTAAAAAAAAGATAATTCATGAACCCTAAAAAAATTATTTCTTCTCGGTTTTATTTTCGCTCACCAGTTCCAATTTCAGCCAAAAATTCCTCATGTTCCAATAGATTTCACGCCAGTTACACCATACACCTCGAAACTTAAATTTCTGTTCTGATGCTTATGATAGCTGCAGTGTTATTTAATTTTGTACCCAGCATAGAGAGGGGGGGGGGAGGTGAAAGGTAAAGCTCTGGCATGGCATTCAAGAGAACGTGGGTTCGAATCCCCGTAGTGCCATCTAGGTTTGGGTTTTCCATGATTTCCCAAAATCACTGCAGGTGATTGCCGAGATGGTTCTTTCAAAAGGCCATGAGCGAATTCCTTCCAGTTTCTTGTTCCCAGTTATTTCCAATCTCTAATAACATTGACGTTGACGAGGCGTAAAACCATATACAAAAAATATTAACAATTCCACGTAGATGATGACGTTATAATCTGAAGTGTAATTAGTTTGAGTTTTGGAAATTAAGTAAGAACAAGTTATTTGACACTAAAAGCTATACTAGGTAACCAATAAAGAATAATTTAGGCACCACTGGCGATAATGAAACTAGTTTTAGCAGTATGATTATCATCATCATTTGAGATATCTTCAGTTTCCAATGAGCCTTTCAGTGTTTCGGTTTTGGTGGTTATAAACGATTATTATCTTTCACCGTCTCCTCTCTATGAAAGTTTCCATGTCTTTAACAAATCCCCAATTCTATCCTCTTCTCTTGTTATCCTCCTTCAGTTAGTCTAACCATTTTCTTCTTGGTTTTCTAACTGGTCTTTTGTCTGTCATAATTTTTTACGAATAAGCTTTTGGTCGTCTTGTATTCCATTCTTTAAACAAGCTCGAACGATTTAAGTCTAGATGACCTTAATATTCGTTTCATTAAAAAAAAAAACAGCCATATTGTGTAGCTAAATACTACTCCTACATATGGCATACGTCTCTGAACAACTCAGTATTAGTAGCTGCCATATATTTCGGGAGAAGAGGATATAGGTAAAATTAAGATTATTATATTGCTCGAGAAAGATTTTATCATTGTTATCATCCGTGAGTCTTCGGAGGAATAAAGTGTGGTAGCAATGATGATATCGCTATACCAGCAGATACGTTGAAGAGTGTGTCCACTGTGTTGCAGACGGGAGCCCAGTTTCGCCTTCCGGCCACCGGGAGCGTCGCCACCGCCAGCAGCAGCACCACCAGGGGTCCGCCCTGCCGCCCCCGCCGGGCCCCGTGGAGCGCGAGAGAGTGGTCGAGCTGCGACTGCACCAGGAGGCGCTGCTGGAGTGCGCGCCGCCGCCCGGCACCCCGCTGTGGCGCCACCTGTCGCGAGGGGCCGTCACGACGGCGGGTGACGGCGGCCACCGCTACGCGACGCTCGAGTCGGGCCAGCTGCGCATCAACAGCGTCCGCCTCGACGACGTCGGCCTGTGGCGCTGCGAGCGCCGCGACCCGCGCACCGGCCGCCTGCTGGCCGCCTCCCCGCCGCTCCGCCTGCACGTGCTCGGTCAGTTCAGCTTAACTCGACCAACACAAGATCCTTCAAAAACATCACGAATTTCTTAACCCAAAACCTCATTCCATATTTTCTTGTGCCGTTTTCTTTAGCTGCTTTACTAATAATGGATTCTCATGTCGTTTCTGACGGTCTAATTCGGAGAAAAATTTCTTTTTGGCCTACTCCTCTCGATTTTAGCCATAGGTGCCCTTAAACAAGTTATCTACAGATTTTGTTATTGGAATACTTTTTATGTACTTACTAATAATGTTATTAAATGTTAGAAGTTGGGAAGGTTCCATATCAGTCTACGGTTTCCCTGCTTCTGGTTTTTCACAACACTCGATTTACAGTTTCGTTATGCAAACCATGTTTATTATTTCGCTGTACACACCACTATTCTCCCGATTGTAACTTATAAATAAGCGTTTATTATTGTTTCTTTTGAGAGATACTAACCGTCTAAAGAAAACATATTAACAACCTATTTTGTTTCATGTGTTTAATTAGCACCTTTATTATAATGCTGTGTTTGATTGAAAATGTGTTTTTAGAGTCTTGAATAGTTGAATAGTGTCTGGTTCCTGAGATGGACACATTCGTTGATCACATTTTGCGTTTTGTATATTGTTATTATTATTATTTTTGTATTTCGAAATTTTCTTCTATTGTCAGCAAAGCTATAAGTAAACTTAAAAAGGTATAACTAACATTTAATATGTTTATTAATATTATTTAGATAAACACAGTATTCCAATATCAAATCATTTACATACGTAGCTTGTTTTAAGGCACTGACAATGATACAAGTAAATCCCATTAGTTACCACTAATATTTAATATGACGTACACCGTTACATCAGTTACTATCAAGTGGCTGCCTTTTTTTAGTGCTAAAGAGGCATCCAGATCCGTGGTAAAAATCCATGATAAGGATTAGAATTTTTACTGGCTTATTTACTGAGTGTATTTTACACAAATATGCACTACAATTCAGTTTAGAGCAAAATTATTACATATCCTGTGACAAACTCTCTCGCATAATCACATATTAGCTATTAAAAAACAGGCCGGTATAGAACTTTGATCGCAGTTGCTAGTGGACGTTTCTTATTTTAACTTCAAAACGACAGAATACTTCGAAAAACTGCATGCAGTCAATTACTGTAAAAATCCTGGATGTGCGCCCATTGTTTCTGGTTTTAGGTTATATATTATTAATGGCGATAAAGAATGTTTTAGCTTTTGTATAACAATATGAGTAGAAAATTTTATAAATTGTTTATTTTTCATTTTGTTTCCTTAAGCGTGTTTACAATGATTAACTATTACCTAATAATTGGACCGAAAAACACGTTTTTTTTTCAAGTACTTTAATAATATTGTGCTTTTGTTTGATTTAAATATACTATTTGTATTTCTGTTGGTTACTGACATTAACTGGTACAAAAAATTTACTCATAGCTCGTCGCTAGATTCATTCAGTTACTAACAGTCTTTATCCACCCAACTACATTTTTTAAGCCTTTTAGGCTTCGATGGGCGAAGTAATTAGAGACGTTAAAGGACTGGGGGCAAAGAAAGGGAATTCTGCCATGGCCTTTTCAAGGTACCATTCATGCATTCGAGAAACCATGGAAAACCGGAAAACGGAAATCTGGATGGCCAAAAGGGAATGTGAAGCCACCACGCTCGGCCCCATGCATCAAATGAATACACAATGCGTGTGCTTCTCGCACTCAAATAACATCAACATGTTAAAATAAATTGAAAATGTTGTTATCAGCTGTGATAAATTTGATGCTATCAATGGTAAAAGTGAATACGCAAATTATTCTGGGACCAATTGTCATTTACATACCTACTTAAATCTTCCTTAATAAATTTAGAGTCATATAAATGTAAACCGTTGTTTAGTTTGGTGAGTTTCACCAGTTGCCATGTTATAAGGCAACAAAGCATGGAAAAATAATAATTATTTATACACATATGTAGAAAATAAGCTGAAATTGTATAATATTTTGTTGCCGGAGTTACTTATCAAATGTTTTGTGTGTAATTTTACTGGCATTTCTCATGAAAAGTTTTTCACTGTGAGTATATGGCATTTTTGGTGTTTCATTGTTTGCGTATCAAGCGCAGCTGTATCAACAGATTCTGAGAGAGATATTCTTACAACTAAATGGGAAAAAACGATTATGACAATCTGATCATTCACCTGGAGTGATTTCTAGTAAGGACACAAAACATAAATCTGGAAGCAAGACGTGGGATGGGAAGCAGGGGAATTCAATTCCTGGTTGTATCAAATGTCACGCCAAAACGTTATCATTCACTAACCAGATTCCAAAAAACCTTTTTGACTGAGCCAGGAAAATGTCCTTCAGTCAAAGAACATACATCAGCAATCTACTTGTAAATAAAGATTAAATACTTATGACAAATAAGAATTTTAATTCACCAGAGTTATGTGAAGTTAACACTGAAAATGTGTGGAGTAAAAGTTTATAATTACAGTTTCTTCAAAAAGAAAGGAAGATTCCTAGGTAATTAAATTTGATTTTGTAATATGGTAGTAATATGCTTCATTTACCGTGTTTGACAAACTCTTACCCAGAAAGTTACAGAATTGATTTCGATAACAGCAAAATTCTTGCAGTGGTACTAAAAACAAAACTGTTCGCGAAATTTTTTTTTTTTTTTAATTACTAGTATTTTTGGCGGTTATTTTCTTATTATACGTAAGAAAGTGAATGTGTGAAATAGTATGCTAGTACTGTTTCAATTTTAGTATCTTCAGAACTAATAACTTCTGCGGTTTAAAAGAGTGCCCAAGTAGTTGTAGTCTCACACGTGCAATTCGTCTGATCCGTGGGGCTTGGTACTGAATGCGGACCTCACTTTCCATTGGAGCCGGATGCGGGACCAGCGACCGGTGCACAGTTGGTGGAATGATGAATGCGGTCGGATGAACGCCTTCCGCCACGGCTGATTTATTATGATGCGGATTTCCGTCCGCGCTGGCAGTTTGTTTCATCTGGATTACGGAAAATTCCTTTTGGTTCCTCTTCTTTTTCCCATCTTTCCTTTTGGCCGCGTGCCCTCTCCCCCGGCTGTCCTTCCTCCTCTGAGGACCACTCCGTTATCAAATTCGACGTGAGCCGCTTCCACGCCAGCGCATTCCTTACTGCCCTGCCTGTCAGCGGGAATCTCCCTTACTCCCCAGCTGACTTCTAACAGGCCGCACATTCAGGCTTTCTTTAAAAACGGCTTGCTTATCATGAAAACTTATAAATACAGTGAATGTTACTTGTAAAAGCCAGAAACACAGGGTTATTGTTTAACTATTGGACATTGTTCCATTAAAAAAATATAATAAAACGATATTCAGTTATATAACTGTGAACGTTTCCGCGGCGGCAGCACTGTAGAAAACACTCTCGGGATTCTAGCCGCGTCAAATAAAAGTCGACTGGCGACGTTTCGAGAGCCGGCACTGCTCCCATTGTCAAGCCCTGCTTAACTAACTAAAACTGCCTAGCGGTAGTCTCTATATAGGGCTACCGGACGGGAGAGGAGGGGAACTCACGCGGAGGGCGGGTCTGCTTGGTGACGTCGTGTTCCGGTTGTTGTTATGCCCAAATATGGTCCGCTCCCGTGTGTTTCGTAACCGCTAGACAGTTTTAATTAGTTAAGCAGGGCTTGACAATGGGAGCAGTGCCGGCTCTCGAAACGTCGCCAGTCGACTTTTATTTGACGCGGCTAGAATCCCGAGAGTATTTTCTACGATAATCAGTTATATCCACAGACATTAAAGTAAACCACATTGAGTTATAGTGTAGGCTGTTTCAATCTTGTTGAAAACAGCGCACTGAACGTAGATATTTCTCGATTTTTTTTTTAAAGAATAATCAAAAATGTTGTAGAAATAGGCATCAATGCAATGACTCCAGATCAGATATGATGATTTTTTTAATGGCATTCAACCTTTGTCCATCCAAAGTGAAACGTGTTTGTCTCCTACTTGGCGCAATGATGTTTCATGTATTTGTCTAGCCTCTCTACATCTCCTTAGGAGGGGAAGGTATCAAATTATTATAGACATTTACTCATAAAGCTATTTAGTTACTGTTTATAACGAACGTCAGTATTAGGTGGTATACATAAATAATTTCACTCGCTAGTAAAAGTATGAAATGAACTGGTGGTTGAATGCCCTCTTGTAAAGATGCTTTCACAAAATTTGTGTTATTGTTCCATTCTTGCTGCAAAGAAACATATGGTAAACAAGTACAGTCTCTTCATCACAGTGACACCGAGGTAATGCTAATGCTTTGATCCGATACAGGTGTGAAGGACAGAAACAATTGTTAAACTCTAATGTAGTTATTTTTAGTTTTTAAACTCTCGATTGGCAGCTCTTTTGATGCCACTTGCTAGTTGGTATTTGAGGATAGGCACCTGCGTGGTGGTGATATACGAGCACTTTGTATCATACCCTGCTGGATCCACATCTTAATGCAGTCTTCCAAACTAAAGTTTGTAATATCTAAACATGGTACCTTCACATTTTCGTAAGCTTTCACAAACCATAATGTATTTATTTTTACCGAATCCACGTTGAATATCAGTTGTTAATTGCAACAGAGCATCCATTATAGTCTGAAAGTCTGATAGAAGGTTGTTGTTATTTTAATACCATTCCAACCGTCTTTAACTGACAACACATCACAGAGTCTGGCCAGTAGGACGATTTCAGATTCGGGTTTTTACTTATTTTCAAGGTTGGAACTATCATTCCTCATTTCATAGGTTCAGTTCACATTTCACAAATTCTGTCAAGTGTGTCCGCGATGAATTCAAGTACTTTAGGCGGAAAAAGTTAAGCATAGTGTAATTTATGTTGTCCGGGCCAGAAGCAGAATTGTTGTTGAGTTTCATCGCTATCATACACTCATTTTTTTAGAAATTTGTTGAAACGTTATATGATTAAAATTTCATAATTTTATACACATTACAGAAACATATATGTAAACTGGTCAAACGAATGGGCTGAAAATTGACGTTTTCATATTTTTTCACGGAGAAGAAGCCCATCTACATGTGCTCCGAAGTGCCGTTCGACTTTTTTAAATTCCTTGCTGCGATTTTGAGGCTGGATAAAAAATGTTCTAGGTCCTTATCGTTTTTGTATTAAAATATTATACACAGCTTGTCCTAATATCCAAACCAGTGAGTTATGTTTTTCTGGTGGTTTAGTCTTGATTTCTGGTCATATTAGAATCTTGCACGTAACCTCAAATGGAGAAATTTGTAATAGATTTGCTGTTAAATGTTTCTTCCAGTTCCAGATGTGTACAGCCTTCCCACGAGTAAAGCGATGCATTAATGTGTCAGCATTCCCACACGTGTCACAACTATCTATTGATTTTAAATGGATTAGAAATAATCTCACATTTATGGGTATAGTCTCATTGATTTTTACGAAGAATCACTGCAATAAAGAAAGGGCTTCTTTTTTTTTTTGATGAATTGATCTGCATGTCCACGGACGATAGTGCAAGATGATCCAGTATTTTTCCAGTTTCTTGGAATCGACTTGAATTTTATTGTTAGGCCTATTGAACATACCATTAAGCAGTTATATCTGTCGTTAAGCTTCCAGTGACGTTTGGTTTCTACACAGGTTATCACGAAATAATATCAATTACTTTCGTTTTTTTAATATTTTTTTTAATTTCTTTGTTCTCGCTCGGACGTGTTTAAGGATTATAAAATTCTCTTGGTATGCTTCTCGTCGATATCACTTCAAGGCCACTTTCCAGTTGTTTATTGCTGACTGACACTCATCATCCCACCAGAATATTTTGTTTCTCGGAAGGTTTTTTTCTTGGATGAAGGGTCTCCAGCTCGAATCCCTCTCTCAGCTGGATTTTTTACGGCCTTAAAAACTGACATTTACCTTTGGAAAAACTTTGCTATGTCACGTGAAATACGCTAGGACGCACCTTGTTTCCACGAAATACTGTAGGTCCCCCATATCTGTTAGGATTACCGTGTTAGGTTATGGTAGCCACGACAGAGGCGCCTGCGCGGCAAATCGAAACTCTATCAGCCGGCGACCGAACTACCCTTCGGGGTCTCCCGGACAACAATGCCAAACGCCCTTTTTTACACGCTTTATATTAGCTTGATCTGTATGTATTTATGTATGTACGGAATATTACAACTCCATTTTGATCCACTTCCAGATGTTCGAACTGTTTGAAATTTCGCACACATCTTAAGAACCGGTGACAATGCAATAATTTTATAGCAACGTCCTGCTATTCTCATTACTTTGACAGTAACAACATAAAAATGGTTGAATGTCGTGGAATTTTGCAATTTAATTTTAACCCAATTACAGATGTCTGAATAGTTTAAAATTTTGCTCATGTATTGATAATTGATTACAATTTATTAATTTCATAGCTATGTCTTGATATTCTCATTACTTTGACAGTAATAATAGAAAAATTTTGCACACATTTAAGAACCATTGACAATACAGTAGTCTCTTAGCAACGTCCTGCTATTCTCGTTACTTTGACGGTAACAGTAGAAAAATGGTTGCATGTAATGGAATCTTCCATTTCAGTGTTCACCCACTTCCTGACGTCCGAATCGTTTGAAATTTTGCACACTTATTAAGAACCGATTAAAATTAAATAATTTCACTATCACCCTGTTTTCAGTAACAACTTAGAAGTGGTTGAATGTAATGGAAAAATTCAGTTCAATTTTCACCCACTTGAGGATGTCCTAAATGTCATAAATCCTGCACACGTATTAAGAACCGATGACAATTCAATAATTTCAAATCTATGTCTTGGTGATCTCATTGCTTTGACAGTAAGAACACTAAAGTGATTTAATTGTCTTATGACAGATGTGGCTCATTTTCACCCACTTTTCGCATCCCCTGGTGGCTGAGTTGGTTAAGGCGCGTGACTGGCGAACAGACGTATCCTGCTCGAATCCAGGTTTCAGTTGGATATTATAAGTGGCAAAGATTATGATAAATCACGGTTCGGATTTCACGTTAAACTGCAGGTACCTTATACCTGATGAGATTGCCGAGTTAGGCAAATGCAGCTGCGACATTTTTACACAAGCGCAGCTATTCGGGAAACTTTCGTCATTTGGCGGCAGGACCCTTCGGAGTTTCCCGGCCAATATCACCATATCCATTTAATTTAATAACCAACTTCCAGGCGTCTTAATTTTTCGAAATTTTGCGCACGTATTAACAACGTTTAACAACACAATAATTTCACATACGGTATATAACCTGGTAATTTCATTACTTTGACAGTTTTGTTGCGCAATCATTTGCACATGCAATATTGATGATACTTTGATACAAGCTACTACGGTAGTGTCTGCAGTCGCTTAGTGTGATGTTAAATAGTGAGTATTCGAAACATCTTTTTCAATTATTTCGTACTATTATAGAAATCTTCCACATTCACCCTGCTATTGGACCTCTGGTAGGGTTGACATTATAATTGTACGTTACTCATGGGAATAATAATTAAAAATGAAACTACAACACAAATAAAATGATTGGCGAAGAAATGCCAACAGTAAGAAACATACTTTTGAAACACTCTGAACGGAATAGTTAAAAATAAAATTGTAGTTTAAAAAACTAAAAACAAGCTTTCGTAGTGATGTGAACTAAAAGGTTAAAAATAATCTTTAAATTTTAAGATTTTTGTTTAACAGCGATAGAACGTCCCACAATTAAGGATAAATTAATGTTTAGAATAAGCTTAAAGAATAAAGTCACAGATTACAAAATTAACTTTAATGTAATATAGTGTGGGGTGCTCTCTACATAACTTTTCACAATGTCTCTATCGTTACAAACAGCCAGCAACAAAAAATACAAGACAACTGATATGGCACCCCACGCTTTTTTACATTAAAGCTAATTTTGTAATCAGTGACTATTGTTTAAGCTTATTCGAAACATTAATTTATTCTGAATTTTGGGACGTTCTATCTCTGTTAAACAAAATCTTAAAATTTAAAGATAATTTTTAACCTTTTAGTTCACATTACTACGAAACCGTGTTTTTAGTTTTTTAAATTACAATTTTATTTCTTTGATGATTTACTGTCAGAGAAAAGGCTGTTGCGTTATTTAGGCAACCGGGAAGTTCAGTATGATCTTTCCTTAAAACACCTGTTTACGCCACTTTTGTTAATTTCTCCCGAAGTGCTTCGTCGTAAAGCGATCAGCTGGCTTTTCTGGTATTCCACTTAAAGGATGAGTAGTATTTTGTATTAGTGTACTGTGTTTTTGGAAGAGATATTATTATAGAAATATGACTTGATACCGAAATGCCTTATAAAGTACCCAGGAGGCTTTAATGGCGATAGAAGCTGAAACTCCTGTTATATGAACTGCCTACTTTCTGTTTCCAGGAGAAGTTATTCGGGTTTCTGACACATCAAAAAAAAAAAAAGAAAAAAAAAAGTGTTTCATAGCCCACGGTTTCAAGGATAATTCTACCAAAATGATGAGTCTTTTCGTACTTCCGTGGAAAATTATTGGCGTTTAAGTCGCCATGAATTAACGGTCGCGGGAGTTTCGATAGCAGTCGTACTAAATCCTCTTGGTGTAAGATTGGCGACAGTCAACGTATAATTACACCTTCAGTGTTCGTGCAGATTGTGCAAGCCACCACATAATTGTTTGTTATAGAGTTTTTAGGTATTTTCTGAAATCATCTTCGTGGAACCCGATACCACGCTTATGAGGCTTACTTTGGACTCTTACTGTTTACCGAGCGTCGTGCGTGAGCGGTAACGCTGTCAACTCTCATTCTAATGCCCGTACGGCCATTCAGATTTGGATTTTTCATGATTTGCTTAAATCACTCTATACGAATGTGGGGATTGTTCTTTCAAAAGTCCATCGCCAAATTCCTTCCCGTTCCTTTTCCCCTGTCCTTTCTCGCCTTCAATTACCTCTACTTCGACAAGGCGTAAAGCCGTAAACAATTTACTGTTTCGGTGCTCAAATTATGAGATATTTAGTAGAACGCCCTTAGTAGATACAGTGAAAGGCAATTGTTATAATATGTTTGAATGAGGAGTTTTCACTATACTTGTTGGGTAAATGATACAAAAATAATAATAAAATGTTACTGAATGTTCAACTATATTTATTTACATGACGTGTTTTTTTTATACTGTTGTATGTTACACAATTGCGGTAAACCTTGCTACAGTGTAGCGAAGATTTTTTTGTAGCCTATTAAATTAAACCAGTGATCAGTGCTCTGCCCACATAACAGTTTCTAAACTATGCACTCTTTCACTGCCCACATAATTCTTAAAAAACGTGCCACCCTCAATGAACATCAAGTGCCCACGCTTACTCTGAGATGGGCCAACCCATTCTACTGAAATACTGTATATAATACATATTAAACTAAATTAATTTCTCGGCCAGTGAAACGTCTGGTGTTAGATACCTAATAATGCGTACCTACATTTATAAGCAGCAGAAATGCATTATACGTTACGAGCAGAAAAATCCTAGATGAGTGATGAGCTTCATATTATCACAATAAAGCTACGTACGCCCAGTTCCTAATGTGAGAAAGTTAAGATGTAAGTTTCGTTTATTTCACGAAGCAGACAACAAATAAAGAATCCACTACCGTACGGGATTTGTGGGGGTATAGAAATTATATCAACGCTTTCGACACGGTCATGGTAATTAAATGTTCATAGATGTTTTCTTTATCTGTTAGCTGAACTCTAGGACAGAAAAGAGCTTCGCAAAACAGTAAACAGTAGCGTAAAAAATAAAAATTATATATCACACGAACATTTAATTTAAATCCTTCCTCTAGACAATATTTAATGACGAATAGTATTTTACATGAAAATAAACCAAGAAGAAAAAAAATCAAACCTCTTCTCAATGCATTCTGTATTCTAAAGATAAAACTTTTCATAACACGTATAGTGCCAAGATGGTTGTCCGACAACTTTAACTCGGTTTTGATTTTGTCGACTTCGTGGAATTCGTGACTCGACGAATAAGTGGAATGCAAGTGGGGAGCAAGTTAAAACGAGACCTGCCAGAGGCAAAACTCGTCACTCGGTCCTGTGCTAACATCATCCCGAACGGGGCGCTCTGCAAATAGAAGAAATAACTTGGTGGTGGCAGCAAGTTGACGGCCGATCTGAAAGGGCGCCGGAAATGCGCCCTCCTTACAGGAGACACTTCAGACTCCAGCCACCAACTCTCTCGTCACTTGGAACTTTACTTGCCACTTATCATATGCTACTAACAACTGTCCCGTTACCAACTACTGATGTAAACAAGTCTTGATACACCTTGTAGACAGAAGTTTACTACGGACGATCGGGTGAGAGTATATGAGTTAAAAAAAAGTTTCAAAGTTTTTACCAATAAATACGTATTCACAGTGCAGTTTTCGTAATTTCTGGTAATCATTTTAACTGCATGGATTATTAATTAAATACCTATAAACTTGGTGATGGCAGCAGGTTAACGGCCGACCTGAAAGATCTGAAATAGACAATTTTGTTATTCATCATCTTTTATACAATCAAGTACTTTTAGTAGAAAATATGACTTTCTCACTTTGTGTTTCGATTCAGATATATTTCAGAATAAGTATGAGAGCTGGCAATATTACCTTTGGGATAATTTCTTTATCTTTACTGCAAATACAAGTTAAGGTCACTAACACTTATTTTTCCAAGATTTGTTTTAAGTATTATATCAGCAAATTCCCATTACTTCTACTGTTGACGTTCACTTTTAAGGTGAGTAAATTTTTTTATAGTTCTGATATTCGTAGTTCCAAAGTAAAACAGATTCAGAACTCGTGCTGATTCAACCAGACATTCTTCAACGAATATTACGTTCTCAAAACAATGTAAAATACGCCCTGTTGTAAGGATGAATATTTTGCTAATCTGTTGTTTGCAGACAGTCACGAAGAGAAGTTCACAATGTCTTCCATCCGACATACTGTACTCACTTCGGTAGTTATAGGTTCCTTCTGGATAACAGCCCAAAATTAAACCACACAGTACACAGCTCTGGCTATAATATATAATTAAATAATTATAATTCAGTAAATTTTGAAGGATTTATGATTTGATAAATAATAATTAAAATATTTAGCTTCATGTTTTCATAGCGTATTTCTGTGACGGCTATGGATTTTAAAAAAACAAATGTAAAGTGCAAAATAACCTCTCATAAACATATCTGTCATAAGATCAAAGAATGACGCAGCTGAGGTGTTAACTGGCTTCTTCTATATGCTGAATGACTAGCGTAAGAGAACTTACATACTCTTTGAACCGCGGTCCACTGGGCTGGATAATTATTCGCATTATTTCCTTGCATGATCAACAGAATACTTTTACCCAGATACTCTTTTCCAGATAGTGCAATTTTCTTTGCTCCGCAATGTAATAATGTGAATCCAAATTATTTTCCTCATTACCTCATTGTTTCTCTATACTTTTGCAAATAATACTAATTTTTTGTTCTCTAGCAACAAAGGAATAAAGATACAAATTAATTCGTTGGTGTTTGTAAAGTGAACACTTTCTAATATGATTCTTTCATTTTATCACTGGATTTGGAAGGATTTTTAGCTTTGTAATGACAGGAAAGATTTTTTTTTTTATAAGTAGGCACTTAAGACATGTAATATTTTAAGTGCGTCAAAATGGATTTTTAGCATCAAATTTAAACCAATTCCAAGATCATAAAAGTTTATGAAACGGGTTGCTGAATTTTAAACACTACATGAAATGGTCCGTGTAAAAGACATCCGAACCTTTCAACATAGCAAAAACAGCGGCGAAAGTGTACGATTAAAGTTTGTGGGATCCCCGAGCCTATAGGTATTTCAAAATAACGAGTAGAATTAATTTTGGTTCCAGTATTATAAAAGAAAACTACTAGAAGGAGACTGGTGCCGTGCTTTCTACATGTAATCAAAAGGTATGGTATGAAAATTATTGAAATTCATATGGAATAATTTGACAGAACTTGACCCAATTACAAGCGTCTTCCTTGCAGTCCAGGGTATAATACTGCGGTCTGAACTGCGGGTAAAACATTGGTTAAGAAGATGTTATTTTGCAATAAAAGACGAATTTCGCTTCATAGCGCGTAAGACTTTGGAATCAGAAATACGAAAATAAGAAGATGAAATTATTTTCCATCATGACAATCTGCCTGCAGAAAACGTGATTTCGAGAGGGAATATTTAAGTGTTAAATAGTTAGTTGATGCATCTCGCACACTGCTTCCTAAATTAGTCTTTGTTGCAATGAAAAATCTTTGTAAAACTCAAGCTGGATTGTCTTTTTAATTTAATCGATAGGTGATTGCAGATAGAAAAAGGCCATTTGTAAATCTCGAGGGAAAAGGAGAGAAGGATTGGAGACGGAACACAACAGTAATAAATGTGTTGGTTCTGATGGGCAGTAATTTAAAAATATAAAGAAATTTCAAATTAGTGTATACGTTTTTGCGCTGAAAACTTTTAAACTTCTGAGAGTTGTCTTCTAAGTCTTTCTGAACGCAATACCTAGGTAAATTCTTAATATGTGCAAGTTTAATATCTATATTCTGAAGATATTTGTGGTTTCCATACCAATAGTTTTATTGCGCATTACGTTATTAGAAAACATTGTTAACAAACCGATTTTAGATGTAAATTACAAATTTTTTGCAGTCCTCAAACGAATACTTTTCTGCCGTATTTTACGATTGTGTATTACGTTCTTCACAGATCTTTCTGCATTGCCTTGATCCCCGTCCGGAACGTATGTTGTGGTACAGACCAGTTGGACATGAAAATTATTGCAGATGCGGCAAAATCAATCGAAGAGTTGTAGTAGTGTTTCAACTTTTTGTTATAAGCGGTAGAGAAAACCATAGAATAAGCCTCTGTTTTCTTAGATTAGACTCAAAACACTGATTAATTGGGAATATACAAACTTATTAACAGTAACATAGTTTATGCAAACGGAGGCAACTAATATTTTTATAGCAACAAACACATTAAATCAAGAATGTGGTCAAGGATAAAATCAAGAATTGAAATGAGCAATAAATTTTAGTTGGAAGATTCAAAAACCAAATTGGAAATAAAACTTCAAGGGCTTCTCTCTGCTGTGTATTCCTAAGCTGTAAATTGTTTAAGTGCTATAAACTGGCAAATATTTAACAGATTGTAAAATCTCCCGGCCTGAGCGAAAGGTTAGTCTCCTACAAGCAACTTAGACGTAGCACATTTGTACTAAGTGTTGTACCTACCCAAAACTGAGGCAAACAAGAGCTTACATTCTACAGTACAGTAAAAGTAATTGGTTTATGATTTCTAGTTATTTATTTATCGTATGATTAACAAGATACACAACAGGAAATGTACATATCACAAGCTTGTACAATTTCATATCTCGAGATCTAATGATTTAATCCAGTCAACTGCATTGATCGACGCATCATGTTGTTCCCTTGTACGCCCGAAGAGGACAGTCAGAAACGATGTGATTGATTTTCTGTAAGGTGGCTCCACATTAACAATTTGCAGAATCTACCCAGCCCCATTTGTATAATAAGTAGGCTCATCTGCCTTGTCCTGTTCGAATTCGATTGATGATTCTACACTGCCGCCTGGGGAGATCGAAACCTTGTAACCTTACTGAGGGATTGTCAATTAGATTTTTATTGGCTACTGATGACTGCTCCCATTGAGTTGTCCACAGCTTATTGATGTTAAAAGAGGACTCTGTGAGGTTGATTGCTGTGCGCCATGGTGTTTTTCTTGATTTCAAGCGTTGATGTTTTGCTTGAATCATATCTTGATGTATAGGCAGCTGAGGGTTTTTCAGGATATTTTTCCAGATTTTTAAGAGAGCTTCTGATCTTCTTAGTGATGGGGATGAGATGTTGCATAGCACTGGAAGCCATATGGTGTTCGTGCTGTGAATACATCCCGTAATTATTCTCATTGCCTGATTGAGTTGCTTCACGTCCGTAGGTATAACCTCAATTGCCCTACACGTTACCCCCGTGTGGTTCTAAGAAAGCAACAGCGATAAGATGAGACTGAACTGTCTGAATAGACCTCTCGGTCAAAAGATACACAAAAAGGAGCCAGAAGGTCCTTTTCAGGACCCACAAGCTCGTAGAATGGGACCATCTCTACGCATTTGTCAACTGAATATGATTTCTAGTGACAATGTATTACCTAATGTTTATACGAAACATTAAATAAACTATTATAATGTGTTGATGTATATTAATGCAGGGCAGTAACTAAGATAAAAAATTAGAACTAGATATATAATTTTTTGGCATTTAACCTTTCTCTGGTAGCTTAAATTTCATTTAATGGCGTCCAGGTAAGTATAAGCATTCTCATTTATTTAGTTATCCCTTTTTATGAGTAACCAATTAATTAAAAAGTGTCATTGGGAAAACCATACAACGATTAAGAGTTGGTATTCTTTGTAAATGTACGGTGTGTTGGATATAATGTAAATAAATTAAAAAAACTAAATAAGAGAGGGATTCTGGGTTATACTAATTAAATTTAACGATGTTTTGATACTTCTAGCTGGCCCATAGTAGATCAGTTAAATGTTTTATCTTCTAGGTTACTTATAACTGGTGTGAGTTGAATGGAATAAAATAAGGTCTAACAAACATATTTCTCTCGCTTTTTGATTGTAATAGACGCAGATTGACTTATAAAAGAAAGGCTTGAGAATTGCAAGTAACCAAGAGCAGTATTTTCCGTAAGTTCCAAAAATGAATAATATTTTGCTACTATACTTAAATTTTGATATCACTTGCTTCTCAGTTCTGAATCCACTAAAATAATGAGGTGGATATGATTAATTCCAAGAAGACAAAAAGAATAAAAAACTGTTATGACGTAAATAATGTGATTTTTTAGCACCAACGGAATATAGAATATATATATATTTACAAAAAATCTGTTGAATGTTTTCATACAATACAATGCAATCTCAAACAAAATGAAATTTCACGGATTGAGAGGACATACGATGTTATTTTAATGATTAAAAAATCGAGTCAAATGTACAAAGAATTTCGAAGTGTCAGTACACTTATCAGTATGATATTGTACCCACTTAGGCCTCGAGGCATGTACTGGTTGGCAAGGGTGTCTTAAAGTGGTCGTATCCTCTCCTCGGGGAATCTGGTTCACAACTGTTCCGGTCCTTAATATCCTGGATACTCGACCTGGGACGGAGTTGACGTCAGAGCGGTCCCACACATGCCCCATTGGTACAGGTCTTTGGATATTGCTGACCACAGAAATACCTCGGCATCACGCAGACAGTTCGTAGAGACACATGCCGTGTGTGGATGAGCATTGTACTGTTTAAAATGGTACGATTGGATCATAGGTAACACATGAGAAAGCAGGATATCCTTTACGTACCGTTGTGCCGTCAGAGTTCCCTCAATCACTACCAGCCAATGACTCCCCACACCACGATGTCAGGAGTAACACCTCTGTGGCTCTACAACATTGAAAGAATGGGACCTCTCCCGAGGTCGCCCCGTGTAGTGCAGAATCCCTTAACACAATGAATGGCATCGCATTGTGTTCAGAAACGTGTCATGGTTCTGCACTACGCTCTGGCCTCTCTTTCGGAAAGACGCTAGTTCGAATACTCGTTCGGCGATCCGGATTTCGGTTTTTCATGAAACCTCCAGGCGATTGCCGCAATGCTTCCTTCAAACGGCTATACCGAATTCCTTCCAATTCCTTGCCCCAAGAATACATTTGCCTCTATTGATCTCGACGTTCGCGAGGCGTTAGACCATGGGAGCCAAAATACACAGTATCTTTACATTACACTTTGAATGAAAACGATGGAGAACTTTCATACCCTGCAGAAATCTTATAAATGTAACCAGCAATGAAACTTGTCAAGAGTATATATATATATATATATATATATGTATATATATATATATATATATATATATACAGGGCGTTCGCCGGGAAACGCAACCCACTGTTAGCGCTACAAGGAAGAAACTGCTCCCGGCGAGCGAGCGGTCAGCTTCCGGCATTGTTCGACCGTTGACCGCGGACTATTTCATAATAATTACGCTTCATAAACTTCATAAACTTGTATGTGCTAAGCATTTAAATGTGACGTAATTCATTAGCTTACCTTATAAAAGATGCTGGAAGTGTTGACCCTCTTGTGTAATGCACATTTCACATCTTCTGAACATATTTCGAGACACACGCTGCCCTAACTGACTTAATGATTTTTTGGTGACTGTTCTAGTCGAAAAGCGATATCGTCAATTTTCTCCTCTGTGAGAATACGGCTGACCGACAGTCTCTTTTTGTTAAAAAATGAACCCGTTTCTCTTACTTTTTTAACCAGACGCAGAATTGTTGATTTAGCTGGCAGTAAAGCGCCAGGAAATTCGCGACGAAATTTACTGCGACACTTTTTAAACGACTTCTTCTTCACATATGTATCGTAGAGAAATATTCTTTGTTGCAAACTGTAACGTACCATAATTTTACTCACACTCAAACACGGTACAGATCAGTAAGAGTATGAAGCCCCAAACCAGCCAAACCGCAAAGAAACGTTTATTCACAACACTGATTAATAAGAGACTGAAGTCAAAAACTAGCTACAATGCAAAGAAACCGTTCTTAACAATGTAAGGGTCCCATTATACTGGGTCACTGCACTGTTGAGGCAGCGGAGGTGTTAAACAGTGCGGTGATTCACGGTGCCGTGTGGCCGGAGGTGCTGGCTCCACTGACCGAGCAAGTTGCCGACGGCAACAGACTGGGAGGGTAGCGTTTTCCGGCGAACGCCCTGTATATATACCATAAATAAGGTTACAGATTTGGTACATGTATATACATGTATTTATGATCTCTGAAAAAGTTGCACTAAGAGTTTTTACTAAGTAGTATTTTATTACATGAAGTAGCAACCACGGATAAAACAGCTAAAATAATTATGTATTTATAAAACTATGCAACTCTCAGAATAAAAGAAATATTAAATTTATATGGCTTTTTAGGGAGGAGAATCCATAGCGTATAGGGATGAGTGAGGCACTTCATTTGCCTAATCATATCTATCTTATCATTGCGACCCGAGTACCTTAGTGGGAAAAGCATTTTACAGAACAACAGAAGAGATTCCACGTTACTCAATAAATTAAAGGGTCTGAATGGCGTTATATGTAAAAAAATACTGGGAATAGACATGTACAGAGACTATTCCATTATACAATACCGATGCGAAAGTCATCTACTTGACCTGATCTGTCTGACATACAAGCATGTCTTGTATTTGACTTTATCCTTTCACGCTGCAAAATTTGAAGTATTTCTACTGATTTTTAAGACTGAGATTTTCCATGAGCATAATTCTTTTCCTTGTGGCTTTTCAATTTGTTGACGTAGAAGTCATTAGAGTTGGGAAAGGACCTGACATGCTTCAGAAGAATTTGGTTACGAAATCAGGATCTGTTTGGAGGTATTCTGAAGGTTTTAAGATTTTTATGGTGATTGTTTATAGCTTACACCTTTGATGGATATTCCTCAGCGCGTTTCATGCAGATCAGTTCAGGTGTATTTGGATTTGTGAATAATGACATCTTGGTATTACGCTCTTTGGTTTGGATTCAGCCTGAGACTATAGGTCCGCCTCACCGTATAAAACTAACTAATTAGGTTAGGTGATAATAATACCAGTGAATGCACGGCAAATCTAAACTTTGCAACCTGAGTGCATAACTACATTTGAGGTCAATAATACGATACGCTATTTATTTGATATTTATATCACACAAACTTTGACGAATTTCAAACGCAGGCACTTGATAGATGGTTACAGATGAATTATTGATTTTTGTGTTAATCTGATATTAACTTGTGGGGAACGATATTGATCTTTTATGAGGTCACAAATAATGGTCAGAAAATCTTTTTTTTTTATTAATTCATACTTACTTATTACGCTAAAATCGGTTAGAAAATTTTGAGGTAAATATAAATATCTTGTGAGCTTTGATTTAACTTATTTGAGTTGTTATAGCGTTGATAGTTGTTAATGGTGTGTTCTCTAACTAGTCATATAATATTAATCACGCATAGTATTTCTAGGGTGAATACTGTCACGGCGGTGGTAGGTGTCTTGAATTTTCAAATGATCCCGTGATGCTAAGAGCCTCACTCCTCGGCGAGTATGTGAACCGAGCTCCCAGACATTTAAGTGAAATTGGAAGCAGACGTGAAGTGGGGCACGAGATAAGCGATCCTCATTAGACGGCGATGGCCCAAGGGAAAGACGTGAGCGTGCCCAAGACGACGCCCAGCAGATAGCTCGCCGAAATATTTTAGTCACGTAAAATAAATACAGAAGACATCGCCCGTGGAGAATGCAAACTTCTTAGTAACACCATCAAGACCGACGTAGAAACGGAATACATTAAGCAGGCAAGCCAGGCTAACACACAAGTTTCTTTCGACGGAGAGTGTCCGTTCTTCGAGTGTTTTTCCATGGCATCGAAGAGAACTTCCAAATCTCTCTTTTTAAAAATGTTGATTTATTATCCTGCCAAAGCATTGTTACACAGATTAGGTTTTAAATCACTTCTGATAATTATGAAATGCTGATTTAAGAGGAAAAAGTGGAGGAAACCTACACAGACTGAATGCAAGGAACTGAAGGAATCTAAAAATGCAAGGGTCACTGTTTCGAATACTGTCTCTGGCAAGGGTGGATTTGATTAATTGTGTCCACCCTGTGTTGTCTGAACCAAGTCAATAGTTGTGTTGCATATAATTATCTAAAAAAGAAGGGTAGCTCTACAGTTTTTCCATAAGCAATATAAACAGCACGAAAACAAATAAAGAAATATGAATACAAGTGCAAATATGCAGATAGAAAAGTAGAATTTATACTAAAAGTAACAGATAAGTACACCAAATGCGTACCTAACACGAATCTCATATGTGGCTCCCATGATATAAACAGCTAAATAAAAATGTCCCAGAACTCTATTGATTGCAATCTTTCAATCCCCGTTAAACGATACTCGACCTCAACAGTAGTTGATTGATCTCCTCGCTTGTTCTGTGATAGGTGGCTGACTAAATACGAAGGGACTATTTAGTTAGTTCAACTTCGAGGAAAGGTTTTCGATTTTCTTCGTCCTATCTGTAATAAGCCATTGTTTCGAATTAGGAAAGAGCCACGGTACAGTTTGTTTGCATATTCCAGTCACATTCCCTCTGTGGATTATCAGTCTTTGTCTTCCAAGTAAAATGATGCACGAACTTAGTATAAAGTACAAAATTAGTAATTAAATCAAGATTTAATGGCTTTGTTCCTGGCATCCAAGAAAGAATGTATGAAAGAATTTATACGTATATACATTGTTCGTGTATCCGACATCGTATACAACTTCATGCTGTAGTGACCAAGTAACTAAGAATTAGTAGTTGTTATTTTGGAATGAATAATTGGATAGTGCGAAAAATTCTTGATAAACTAAATTATATTTCAAGATAAAGAGCTGTAATGCTTATTTTTGTAAGGATATAATAACTTTTGTTTAATTTAAAATCTCCCTTTTCACACGCTTGCTAGTATCTGTTATTAATATAAAAATATAACTTGTTATTTTTATCTTAAATTTACAATACTTTGACTCATAATACAAATCCTTACGAAGCCATAGATGAATACCGGGCAGTGTAAGTCGACAATGAGTTGCGTGTCGACGATTGCTTTCGGCTGCGTGTACGCCTCCGTGACACATTGCGCTTGCAGCAGGCAGCTCAACCCCCTGTGATTCACGTCACGTGTGGGCCGACACGTGCCAAGCAACTCATCGCTGGTGGCCGCTCGTAACTCCCGCCCTCTCCTGTTACGGCCTCATAAAAAGAAAAATCCCAACAACCACGGTGTCGTCACGCGAATGCGGTGGGTAAGAGATTGCTCTCGCCCGATGACCAGCCTTGAAGGGCTCACTAAAGGAATGCGAGGGACAGGCAACTTCTCTTTTACAAACGGCTGTGGCCCCAGCTTCACTTTTTGATGTTACTCGGTTCTTTGCATGAAGGGATTCTACCGTTAAGGTATGCGTACGTACATTACACTGATTAACTCACGCACCGCTGAGATTCTTTAATGATGAAAATGTTGAAGAGTCTCATGCGCTCGATGTAAAACAAAAGTTTTCGGACTTTGTGAATGATAAAATAAAACACTGTTACGGGATAAATTTCATGTGATTATTCGTAACGCCGGAACAGCTTCAGCGGTGAATTAATACGATAAATACATGTTAATATCCTGGAAGACAAAGAAACAACACAAATGAAGAGTGGAGTGCATCATTTTGTAAAATTGCACTTACATTTTCTTTTCAGGTTTAGCGCTGCGCGTTTCTTGCCACCAGGTTGAGACCGAAACGTTTTATCATCAGCAAGAAACTCGCAGTGATAAACCAGAAAGGAAAAGTAAGTGCAATTTTACTAGACGGATGTTGATGGATGCATCGATAAGAATGTTCTGTTTCAGGAAAAATGATTTTAATTCAGAACCAGCAGACAGTTTTAACGAAAATGCACATAATATCAGCTTAAATTATTGGTTACGCTGTAGGATACTTTTTACCTAGATTAGTAACAGAAGCTAAAACAGCAAATTTTGAAAAGTTTTACTGTCTGTCCACGCATCACGCATAAACTAGATTATGGATTTTAACGAAAATGCACGTAGTGATAGCATATGTCATATCATAGGATACTTTTTATCCAGATTTGTAATATATTTTCGAGTAATGCAGAGTCAAAAATCGTAATGTACATACTGACTGCTTATGCTACTTCAGTATTAGCGTGCTCTATGTTTATCTGTGCCTCTGACACGCTGAAAACAAACAGATGCTTCAGCTAATTTAATTGTAACAGAATCTATTAATCTAATATTATTTTCCAGAAGTATGCTTGCAGTTGAAATGTTTACCACAACTTCAAACGAATGACCGAGTTGGGAGGAGGAAAAATTTGCCCTCCTACCTAACATTTTGGAGGATGGGCGTCAAATCCCGTTCTGCCATTCTGACTGGGGTTTTCCGTAGTTTGCCTCAGTTACTCAAGGCGAATGCCGGGATGGTTCCCTAAAAGGCCACGGCCGACTTCCATCCCTCTTACCTCCCCTTTATGTTATTCGGGTCAGAAAGGTCGCCGAGACCCCCGCCTCCCAGACTTAAAGTGGGAGGAAAAACAAAAAATCATACGAACCTCCGAGTTAGCAGGAGGGGAAATTTGCCCTCCTACCTTAGATCCGGGAGGACGGGGGTTAAATCTCGTTCGGTCACCCTGACAGCGGCCAGTCACCCCATGCGAATGAGTGGATGGTTCCTTTCAAAGGCCTCGGCTGACTTTCATCCCCTTCTCTCTCTTTAAGTCAAGTCGATTGAAAGATTCTCCAGTCGTCCACCTACCAGGCTTTACGGTGGAGGAATGCAACCTAAAAAATCAAAATAAAAAAAAATCTTATGAACAGTAATGGCACTAGTTTACAGTATACGTACTTTTTATGCTATTATTAATATTTTTCTTATAACTTTTATCGACTACTGTATCATTCTACTGCTTGTACTAAATATAAAAATTTTAATGATCAAAAATCACTACGCATGTAATACTGTAATACTGATTTATTTTGTTCTATTTTCAAACCTCCCTCTCTTGATAAGTAAATGAACTCGCTAGACTCTTCTTCGGAACTAGTGGCAACATATAAATATCTATGTTGTAGTATTGTGACCACTCTTTTAAGAAGAATCCTTAAACAGGTGTAAAATAGGTCAGCCACCACGTCTGGCTGTGGTGATAATTCTAAATGCAGTCATTTTAGGCAAACATACAGAAGTGAGGTAAATAGTTCCTCCACGAAGTCTGAGTGCGTTGTATGAGTGTCGACGACGGTGTTCTATATATGAAAATGAATGAAACGGAATGGTTTCTCAGTCCTGCTCTTTCGCAGGACACCAAACACGCTCCGGAGATTTATGAACTAAAAAATCCTGTAAACTGTAAATTGTAAAACAGTTTCTGGCAATCTTCATACCCTAAAATTAGGAGGCGATTGTATAGAACACTTATTTTGGTAGTACACAATATACCTTAAATCTATGATCTTGAGTAGGAGGACAAGGGGGAAGCAAGCCTGATAAGCTCTTAGGACAACTGTAAAGAGACTCCACTCGTCCGCGTGACGTCACAAGATGGTCGCCCCCGTTTGGCCGGCCAAGATGGCGGGTGCAGTGTTGCCACATTGACGGCATGACGACCGCATATTTCAAATTAAACATATATAACTGTTATTTAGTCTTTATTCAAGCTGTTATTTCACTTATCTCCAACAATGTTAATCTGAAATCAGCGATATTATTTCCGATTTTGTCCTATGTGATGTTGATATTCCAGCTGCACAAATGTTGCAATGTAGCATATACACACATCCTGCCACCAGGTTCTCTACCGAACAGCGCATGACACGAGAAACTTCATCTGCGCATGCGCCGGCCAGAGATATTCCACTTCGCCACGAGATCTTCTATCCTTGTCTTGCGGGGGAAAACCCTAGCCTAAGGCGTATTTGCACAGGTGTCGGTCGACATGTACGCACTTGCTCGGCCGCCGAGACCCTGTTGCGACATGCGCGATAACTTGCATAACTGTCGCTAGAGGTCAGCACACGGTAGTAGACATTTGCCGCTAGATGGTGCGGGTGTACCAATATGCGTGAAATATTTCTACGTTTGCTCGGGAGTCCGACAGGTTACGAAATGGCTCCATTACAGAGCGATACAGCTAGGCTGGTGTGTGTTTGCCATCCACCATTATGAAAGCATATTTGGCGGACAAAGAAATTAGGGCGTCCAATACATATTGCAGAGTCTCAGGCTTCATGTGTATTTGTTATTTGTTCAGGTGTCCTGCTATCGGGTTGCACCATCGAAACCGTTCAGCAGGATACATAAAATTCACTGCGGTTCAAGAAGAAATTATTACGAGATGAGAATAATTATTATATGTCAGTTTTCGTAGAACAAATATAAGAATCTTTTATGGTAGCCTAATCCCTCGCCAGAATAACGTGTTTTAAAAACGAAAATCGAAAATTTAGTTTTCATTCTGGGTGAACAGAAAAACTGCTTGAGTCTTTGTATTTAATTAAAAAATAAGACATAGACCATGAGAAAGCGTAACTTTTACGTTTAAAACGTGATGATATGAACTATGGAATGTCCTGACATAGCTAAAATTAGAAAGTAGGGCGTCCAACACAGCGTTCGTGTGATTTGCAGAATTTTGTACAGAGTCTCAGGCTTGCAGCGAATTTCGTGTGTATTTGTTATTTGTTCAGGTGTCCTGCTATCGGGTTGCGCCATCGAAACCGTTCCAGCAGGATACATAGAAATTCACTGCGGTTCAAGAAGAAATTATTACGAGATGAGAATAATTATTATATGTCAGTTTTCGTAGAACAAATATAAGAATCTTTTATGGTAGCCTAATCCCTCGCCAGAATAACGTGTTTTAAAAACGAAAATCGAAAATTTAGTTTTCATTCTGGGTGAACAGAAAAACTGCTTGAGTCTTTGTATTTAATTAAAAAATAAGACATAGACCATGAGAAAGCGTAACTTTTACGTTTAAAACGAGATAATGAACTATGGAATGTCCTGACTTAGCTCAAATTCATATCTATACAATTCAGTTCTGATATTCGAGGATGCTTATAACTCTGAGCGAATATAAAGAAGAAATAAGCATCAGTAAGGTGGGATTCCAATATAATTAATCGTTAACAGCGTTAATGATAGCGAGAATCCAACTAATGTTTCAAACTCAAATAAGTGATTTCCTAATGTATGTGTCTACAACCTCGATGAACTTTGTGTATTTTTTTTTTTTTTTTGCTTACCGTCTCTCTAACAACGTGGTCTTTAGAGACGGGAAAGGATGGGGGGAAGGAATGGCCTTTTGAAGGTAGCGTCCCGGCATTCACCTGGGGAAACCATGGAAAACCCAAATCTGGATGCCCGGAAACGCCGTCCTCTCGAATACAAGGCAGAACGCTATCTGTTACACCACCACGCTCGGTTTGTGTATTTCTATCCTATTGCTAAGGCTTTAACTTCCCCGCCCATTTTATCTGAAATATGCCCACTAAATTAGAATCACATGAATATCATTGCCTACTACAAAGTTGCAGATGTGAAATCCAGTTTCTTTCCCTACACGACATTTCTGAAGTGAATACATGTTAATCTCTCCACTGATATCAAACCAATCAGCCTGTAATTATTTCAAGCCTATTTCTCAACCCTGTCTTTGGACAAGAGGCCACTTGAAAATATTTGTGACAAAGCCTTTCCCACATCAAAAGCTAGAAAAAAATCAAAGTTTCCAGTATGACCATGGCAAAAATGAAGGAATGGAAGCATCAGTACGACGCCTTATTTATCTAACTTATATCTGCTGCCATTGGTATAAACATTTAATCACACTCGTAATTGTTGCCATCAAGGTCAAACCTTTGTCGTCTGTCTATCCAGACCAATCTATGTATCAATTCTGTTATGATTTCGTAAGCAATCACAAATTGAGTGTCCTTAGCTGTACTTTGTCTAAAATTCCAATAAATCCCTTGTGACACATCAGTGATTGACACCTTTAACTGTATTTTACAGTACAGCACTTATGTTCCAGGAACGAAATACCGTCTGTTAATCTTACTAATTTCACCCCTGTGGAATCTAAGTACGCCAGTCCTATGTGATAAAAAATCGAGTCACGCTAAGCACAGAACATGCCTGAGACCATCGCCTGTGACCAAGGTGGAGATATAGAAAATTTACCCACTTCCTTATAGAAGAAATCCAGTGCACTATTCCTAATTCTTTCACCAAGATCCACCTCTAGCCTCATCGCCAACATACCCACACTTCCCCAAACTTCATTCTGTTTTCCAATGATTCCCATCAACCTCAGATCAGTTACCTTTTGTTCGTGTGTTAAAGTAAACCAAAAACTCAACAGTCTTCTCCTAATCAGTAGCAGGGATTCCAAAATGTTCACTTAAGGTGGTTCTACTGCAGTTTTCCAAGAAAATTCTCCCCTTTTCCAGGAAATTATTTTTCAATAAATCAGGACCCAGGAGAGTTCTCCATTCGGTTTAAAATGTTCCCATCTAACGCCAACCTTCGGATTCAGGACCAAGTGTGACATTTGATTGTAATTGCATGCTTTCAAGTAACCACGATAAGTTACATAATGCCTTAGCTAACTTGATCATCAAACAGATCATAACCCACATTTTCATAGAAGATCCCCACACATCGACAAGTATCCAAAGTGCACACTAGTTCTATTGCGCCGAAGATAGCACCACGCTTGAACTGTCGTAAATTGTTAGGTCAAAGTGGGTGTTTGGATATTTTATCCACTCAGGCCTCATCATCTAAAGTCTAATGCAGATTGTGGTCATGGCCAACTTAGGCTCCATACACCACTCAGAATTATTCCCAATATCCATTCTAACAGCATTATACACCACCAGCCCCTGACACTCTTCCAATCTCCAATGACATCCCCAGTTCCTTTATTAAGGCACTTGTGAATATTTTCCACTATAAATCTAGCTGCTATATTTTGCACCTTGCATTTGATGTACAAAAAATGTGGTCTCCATACTACACTTATATATACAAGAAATGGTCTGACTGTGGGTTTGTACCCAAGTCCTTCGCTTCTCTGGTACATCCCCTCATCACCCTCTCTGTTAAATGATTTTTATGTAGTGAAAAACGTGAGAAACACAATTCGTATGCCAACACAAACGGCAGTAAACTGTAAAGAGTACAGTGAAATGGGAGATTGCCAAGCCCTGAAGCAATGGTTAGAAGCACACGTTGATGGTGAGCATAATTCTATAACCATATATTTTAGACTCAAATTAACAGAGGAAGTAGACACACGCACACACTTGTACATGCATACAGCGAGGTCGACAGAACTAACAGCAAGCATCATGGAAACGATGAAGTGGGGCAGAATTGTCGTTACCACTGATTAACTGGGCAGAACTATCGTTAAAAAAATCATCAGACAGACGAGTTTAAGTCAGGTATCACAATACTTACACTTACATGCACAAAGAGAGACGCAGATATACATGTACAAGTCTACAGAAAGTTCAGGACAACTACCTGCACCAACCATGGAAACAAAAAAAAAGAAGTGATGGTAGTACTTTCTTGCCCCCATGACTGGCTGAAAAACAGAACTCTCCTTACATATCATCTGCCTGGCGAGATAGAGGGTGTGCAAAAGACTGGCATGTTTTCACCATACACCTAAGTATTTACATCATAAATAGTGTTCATCACACACAATTGATTACATTTACCATCAATACGTTTCCCCCACACTGCACCCTATCTGCCATTCATTAAGAGTGCCCCAGGTACCATGAGTTACAATAGACATTTGACTATCAGCAGATACCAGAACCCCTCATATTCATACTAGGTCTCAACCACAAATCCATACGTATCCATGCACAAGCTCAAAGAAACAGGAACAGCAAATCATAAATCCAGATAAATGAGTTTAAGGAAGGTATCACCATACTTACGCATACAGACACATATATCCATGCCTACAGCGAGCTCAACACAACAACCAGCCCAATCATGGAAAAGAAAAAGTGGGACAGAACCCCCATGGCTCATAACTGACCAAAAAATCATGAGTAACATATGTTCCAGGTACCATACTCTTCACATCAACATCATCTAATTTATCTCACACAACAGACCTCACTACCATCCAGTATCATGTGTGCTAGGTACAAAACCTGTTCACATTAGCACCACCACATCTATCCCACACCTAAACCCTTACTGCCATCAGTAACATTTACCCCAGGTACCACGAGTAGCAGTAGACATCTGGTCATCAGACAGATATCATAACTCCCATATTCATACTAGGTCTCAACCAAAAATCTGTACGTCACCTCACACAAGCAAGGTATCACCACATTTACGCAAAAAACACACAGAGATAGAGACGCATACACACGTTCATTTCCAGGCCTACAGCGATCTCGACTCAACAACTAGCCCAATCATGGCAACGAAAAAGTGGAACAGAACACCCATGACTGGCCAAAAATCATAGAAAGACACACATAAACACATACATACACACTAACATGTCAATGCATTCAAACAGTTCCATTCATCACCCACACATAACTGGAGGAAAAAACTGAAGAGTTACAGGATGTGTGAAGTTTGAAATCACAGCCACATCTCTCCCACACCGCAACCCTTTTTGTCATTTAGTAACATGTGACCCAGGTACCATGAGTTACAATAGACACTTGTCTATCAGACAGTAATATGTGCTCCCCATGTACCACGAGTAGCAGTAGACACTTGGTCACCAGACAGATATCATAACTCCCATATTCATACTAGGTCTCACCACAAATCCATATGTCACCTCACACAAGCATAAGTGCAGGAACAGCACATCATACATCCAGAACTGCTGTGTCTCAGTCTTGACGCGAGATGACCCCTCTCCTCCATCTGGTAACTGAATAATTTCATAACGCTGGTATCGACTCTTCCACTGTTGGCCCATCTAGCGTCAAAGGTAGCCTCCAATTCATAAACTCGAAGAGCACGTCAATGCATGTCATTAGGTTTCAGCAAATCCAACTAACATATATCTACAAAATTCTTGTCATCATGACAAAGGCAGGTCGATGGCTGACCTCGCATGCAAAACTTCCGATGGCCAACTCCCAAGAGACAAGGAAGACGCCATCACTAGATCGTATACACCAGACTGAGTTTGCCAACAGAACAGAAAGGACCCACATGGTCTGGACAAGGATGGGTCTAAAAGAGCCTGTGTCTTTTCACATTTAAAATTAAATCTTGACATTAATGAAACAATCAAGAGATTGATAGAGATATGAGTCAAGGAGAAAAAGTCTGTACATACCGATTTTCTGCTGACATTACCCTGCTACGATAAAGAAGTGAGGGTATTACGCAATTAATGAATGGTGTGAATAAAATAATATGGAATAATTTCAAATAAGCATAAACTAAGGAAAATGGAAACCATTAACTGCATAAAAAATTATAGCAGAAAAATAAGTAAAACAATGAAATAACTCCAAAGGTCGCAGAAGAAGTAACTAGAATCTGTTATTTAAGAAGAAAAAATAAATCCGACGAATGAAGTGAAAACATAAGAATAACACTGATTTTGAGAAACACAGAATTCTTGATAAATATCTTGATTTCAAGCCTAAGTACCAAGAAGGGAAAATACCTGAAAACTAAGAATTTGAAATATATTTTAGAAAGATATTGTGTTTTTTGGCAACAATTGGTAAGGAGAGAAAAGACATGTTTGCGGGAAAGGCATGATGGATTAATTTTTTGATGGAGGGAACTTTCGAAGGAAAACTAAAATATACAGGGTGTTAAAATGTGTAAAACAAAAAAAAAATTAGGAAGTGATAGTATGCATCAAAATAATACAAAAATGTCTGATAAACGTAGGATCGCAAACGCATACTTTCGAAGTTAATAACAGGTCCACGGAAATGAATGCCTCTGTCCATCGCCGTAAGGAATCACGCACTCTTTGAAACTGTCTTGGTCGATCTTGTACCTGTTGAATGCATGTGATCTCGAGCAGTACCAACCAATACAGTTTCAGAGAGTGCCTGATTCATTATGCTGACGCGACGGGCTGAGGCATGCATTGTCGTCTACGAGCGTCACATTGCGGACTCGCTATTAACTCCGAAAGTATGCGTATGCGGCACAATGTTTATCAGACATTTTTGTCTTATTTTGATGCATACTATCACCTCCTAACATATTTTACACTTTTTCTTAACATCCTGTATGAAGGCGATAATTGGTAGTAGGCATCTTGAGATGAAGTAATAAGGTATGGACAGAAATACATAGAAGTATACATCAAATAATTCGAGAAACTGATGACGTAAAATAAAATTATAAGACACTGCCACAATATATTTGAATTTATGGAGAATATGTAGCCATTTAACTCACTGAATTGTTTATATATCGCTGTTCTTGTTGTTTAATTTTTCGTTGGTCACAAAGTCATTACTTACCTTTTAAAAAATAAACATTTATTTTAAATGATGTATGGAGTGCTGTATACACATGACTTGTAATTTTCAGTTTCACCTGTAAATTCAAAACGATGCCGTTTCTCTTGTACAGTATAAGGTTGTGTGTCTTATACGGACAGCATAGTAAAAAACATTAAGTTATTTATTGTGTGTATTCACAATGGATTGACCGTTGATTTCTGTTATAAGCAACGTTGCATGTGAAAAAACAAATCAATGATGTAATAGTGTAATTGAATGCTAATGTGAGAAGAATTGAGGAAGAAGAATCAATCTTGAGATCCAGAGTCTTCATTGATAATTTATTTGTGCTTATTTGTGCGACTAACGACCGTATTCAATGCGTGTGAAGAGTATTTCTCTTACAGCTATATTAATTTGTTGTAATTATTAGTGTCTGCTATCTTTTAAAGTATCGAAAGTGGTGGGTGAGCGATAATGCACTGGCCTCGCATTGAACGTGGGTTCAACTTTTTCTTTTACTTATTGCTTTATGCGTCGGTGACGTCGAGGTGATTAGAGGTGGGATAGAACTGAGGATTAGGAACGGGAAGGGATTCTGAAGCTTGTATCCCGGCATTCATTTGGAGTGCTTGGGGGATATCATTGCATAGCCAAGTCTGGATGCCAGGACAGCGATTCGAATCCGCGTCCTCCAAAATGCGTTACCATTCATCCACCACGCTTGGTCCTATGGGTTCAAACGCCGTCTGGCCATACAGATTTGGGTTTTCCATATATTCCCACGATATTGCAGTGAATGCCTCGACGGTTCCTTCAAAAGGCTATGGCCGAATTCCCTCCCGTAAAAAAAAACAAACAAACCTTCTGTAGCAGATTCTTTTATATTATACTTTTGATTGCTTGTTTGACTTTATGTAACAGTTGCAAGATCTAGATAAGGTGCAGTAAAATTAGTTGATAATAATTAAGTCTGGACTGTACACTTTCTACTACGTGATTGCAGAAACACAAACTGTAAACTTACGTCAGTGATGACTACGTGTGTGTATGCAGAGCCGCCGCACGGCGTGTTCCTGGAGGTGGACTGACGGCGCCTGGACGCGGGCAACGTGTTCCTGCCGGTGTGGGAGGGCGCGTCGCTGGCGGTGGCGTGCGTCTCCGAGGGGGGGCGTGCCGCCGCCCTCTCTCAGCTGGCGGCTGTCGCGCGCAGACGGCTCCGCCGCGCAGCCCCTCAACGGCAGCCAGCCCGCCGAGCACGCCTCGCGCTCCGAGCTGCGCCTGCAGCCACTACTGCGCTCGCACCACGACGCGCGCCTCACGTGCGTCGCCAAGCACCCCGCGCTGCAGCAGCCGCTCACCGTCTCCTTGCTGCTAGACGTGCAGTGTGAGTACCACGAGTTCCATCTACAACACAAACATACAAATTACAGCATTAGGTTTAACGACCGCTAGCATGAATTAACGATACTGGGTAAGTTAGAAAGTGTTTCCATTCATACTAGGAAAAAGAAAAGAAAAAAAAAACCTGTGTCAGATGTTAAAAGCACACCGAGAAACAAAAGTCACACTTAAAAGTCAAACTAGATTCCATGATCGTTCTTTTACATGGTCGTAACCTTTGAGAGTATCTCAAAGAACCGTTTTTGTAGCGTAAGAATTTCATTTTTTGTTCACTGGTTCCTTCGGCTCCTGTTATTTCCTGTAGGATTCACGAAAGTAAAGTTCCGGATTCCGATTACAAAAGTACAGGCACTAGATGGGAGGTGACGGCTTCAGTACCACGCAACGGCCATTTTTCCCGTGGAGTTTTTTTCCTGGGTGCATAGTAGGCTTCCTGGGTCCGGGGGGCGTTCCGCACGTTCATCTTCGAGGAAAAAACTTTGATCTCGTTGGGGTACGATCCTCCGTCATTCGGGCTGCAGTAAGATGACATGCGCTGCCTCTCGCGATACGTATTCTGAAGAAGTATTCTCACTGAAATATCCATTACTCTACTGAACAGCTGCAATATTAATCGGCATCAGCACACATTCTTGAAGGATGTATACATGACTTCCAACTGTGCAACATGTTTAAAAGTAATTTATTATTCCTTTTAAGGAATTAATTACAATTATTCCGACGCGTTCTATGTTCAACACATTTCTTTTCTGTTTCTACAGAATTTTTCAGTGCAGACCAGAGAATAATATCAAATATGTGGAGATTGTGCATAGAGTCTGAACAGTAAGAGGAATGTAGAAAAATCTCTCGGGATTCTTGCCTCGTCAAAGAGAAGTCGATTGGCGACGTTTCGACAGCCGACGCTGCTTCCATTGTCAAGCCTCGCTTAACTTACTGGAAACTGCTGCACGGAATTCTCTTATATACAGATACCAGAAGGGAGAGGAGGGAAATTTACGTGGAGGGGGGTCTGGCTGGGCAGGGTCTATTTGGTGACGTCAAAGTTTGATTGTGGGATGTCGAATTCGATGTTTCGTATGAATCTGATTCAAACGCATCTTCTTCCTAAAATTTTATTGTTTTGAACATATATATCCGGCAACTAGAGGGCAATGTTGCAATTTAACAGAGCTCATCCGATTGTACTTCCAGCAGTCTTAGTATATTTCATAATTCTGTATTATGCACTTAGTTTTTAATGGGCGTGGAGGATATGTGCAATCGCGCACATGAATGCTGATCGAAATGTGAATCTGAATTATGCAACTGTAATTGTGTATGCAATGGAAATAGATGATGGACATCATAATCGCTACCACTTCATGATGTTTCGATGTTACAGTGTGGATTAAAGAAAACCAATGTGAAACGTTATGTTTCTCTTTCGATAAGTCTGCATATTAAAGCAATCGAATAATTTCTCACCTCATTAACCTAAAGTTTTATCTATTTATAAATAAACGCGAATTTTTCAAATCAATCTGCATAAATGTGTGTAAATGATAGTTCTATTTTTTAACTAAGACCCCTAGTATTGGTTAAATTAAATAATTAATGTATTTTATTGTTATTAACCTATAAAATTCATCCAATTCTCTACGCTTTGTAGTGCTTTTCTGGATTCTGTCGATTTTTACAAGAGTTACAAACAATTACAAAAGATAAGACAAAGCAGACTGGACACAATACTTGATTATGTTTACCTTTTCTCCAACCGGTGAGCTCTGTGAATGTGATTAGCTGCTGATCGTAGAAACAGCTTCCATAAACAGGAAATGAACTTTTATATCGTGTATTAATCCACGCTATTCTAAGTTTCAATGCATGATGAAAGAAGTTACCATAACTTTCAGTAGACAAGCTCGAGAAAAAAAATATATTTACTTTATAAATTCCCCGTTAGAAAAAACTACTGATGAAAACAATTCGCGACCACGCGAATATTATATTTCTGAGCCCATTTCTCATTAAACGCTTTCTTTCCTTTTAATGCGAGGTAATTATAACACAACGTTTAATGGCTTAGTTACATCATTTCAGGCGAATTATCTTACTTGAACATTACATAAAAATAGCATCTTAGTTAATTTATTTTACTAATCGAACACAAGGACAATTGATTACAGTTTGTAGGATCTATTGGGACTACTTATGCATTTTTAACTTAATTTTCATGGTGACGATGCATAAAATGTCAGATTAGGTATTTAAAAACATTAGAACTTTTAAATATGTTTAAACACTACACTCTTTCAGTATAACTCAAGACTGCAGTGCTCTGTGATTGAACCTCTAAAAACGAACGTGTTAAATGCTTGCTAAAATATAAGCAGTGAATGGTTTAACCGATTGGTACTAAGCGAGCTCTAAGTGTCCTAGAGGTTACTTAAAATTCAAACCGAGCATACGAGGTAATCCGTAATTCTTTGAATCAATACCTTTCGTTTTTTCACTTGAAAGTACATGTGTAAGAAACTACAATCAATAAAAGTTATATAACAAATTACAAACGTAGTCTTAAAGTGGTTACAATTTTCGAGCTACGCTATAAACAGAACTGGTTATTAAATATTTATTTTACATTATTGACCATGTGATGTATAGACAGCCATATTTATAAACTAAGTTAAATGAAATTTATGTCACATACTGATTTGTCTTGATAATGTAAAGTGCTCTAAGTTAAATAGCCCAAGTGTCATATAGTGCACTACATTTAACTATTATTGTAAATATTCAATCGGTGCTAATTATAATTGTCGTTGTTATTACAAGGTTATATGTAACTTCTCCCAAGAATTGCATGTGCAGATCAGTAGAGAACAGAGCAGCATCTTTAGACTGTTGTAGGTGTAAAATAACGTAGGCGCTTTAATCAGAATCTATCCAGCTACGAAACTTGATATGGGCATATTGTTCTAAATTGTTGCAATTGATTTCCACTACACAATATTTGTTAATGAATGTCCGTCTGGTGACGAATAGCGAATTTATCACTGAAATATAAAAATAACTAATTATCAATTTTGTTTTCTTTTTTGACTTTGTATGAACACTCAATTCGCTTCTTTCTAGAAATAATTTTGGCAGATACGTTTAATCACTCATAGTTTTTCTACACATTTTTAAAAGTTTTGTGATTAAGTGTTTTACACAATCTACATTGAGCGGCGCAAAAGTAAATACTATCTGTTAACTTTTCTATATCTAATCAACTGTAGTTATCGGAATATCATTGAAATTCTAATTACAAAAATAAATTTATGAACTCTGATACGTTCGGTACGAGCAAATCGTCATAGCGTACAGTAAGAGAACTCAATTGGTTTAACTATTATTGTACTATGGAATTCAGATGTCCAACGATCAGTAAACAACAGTTTGGATCCTATGCACATGATTCATTTTCAGTCTGTATTACACATTATAACGTTAGCGCAGCGAACAGTTTATTAATTCATCTCATGAAAAGAATGAAATCCCTCCTTGTTCTGCCAGTGAGCTCTTTCCAAAGGATGAGATACTTTACTTCGCTATTATCACGGAGATGAAACTCGGCCCCCGGGCGAAGTTTTCGTATTAGGTGGGATAAGCCCCGGGTAGAGCTGGACGCCTCTTCCCGCGGGAACACCCGGCTTTCAGGGAGACAAAGGCCGTACACTGGACGGACGGCAAGTTGGCACGAAATCCAATCGGTTATTTCTTCCGTAAAAAACTTGAGACCAAGACCATTTCTAAGATGAACTCACACACTAAGAACATTACTTGTGTCGAGCTAAATTGATTTCAGAGACACAGAATTTAATACACAAACATTTTTAATTAATGTATTCATTATAATAATTTGTTGTTTAATAAAGTAATTTACACTCACCTGGGTACTTAAGGAGTGCGTAAAATGTATCACGCCTATTTATTGCGAAATTCGAAACGTACTTGTTTTGAAACTCGAAACTAATTCAAAACACCAATAGTCATCTATTTCGTGTGATATGTTTTTTGCTTACAGTTTATTTCACGTACAGAAATTTCAAACTACTTTTAAAAAGCATATTTTAAGTTATTCCCACAATTTAAGATTTATACTGAGTGAATTTATTGAATATTACAAGAATCTTAGCTGAACATATATATTGTTATGTTAAAAATTTGTAATCATTATATGTGACACAACATTCATCATACATTTCGTAGAAATAACATTGTGTATGTATTTTATCTTTATACTTTGTATTGAGTGTCGTTATTATTTAATAACTCTCTGGCCACAATTTTCTAGTGTGAAAGGCATTCACTTTGATTGGTACAGATTCTACATAATGTGTCTTTATGTCCATATGAAAGCTTTTACCATGTTATTAGATTCGTCACTAGACAGTAATGCAGTTGCGAATCTAGACAGTGAGATTTAGAAATCCGCTGCAACCCAATATTGAGATATTCATTATACGTACTTCACGAGTTCTTTGTAGTTTTAAGATATTGCAACCGTTTTCAAATACATCCCCGTCTGCTTTTGTTGTTTCAGAATATACGATCTTGATAAGCATTAGAATTACGTATCTTTATTTTTGCTGGTGAAATATTATTCAAAAGGCCTAACTTGATTTTAAGTGTAGAAAGAATCAAAAATTTACTAGTAACGAGTCAGTCAGAGTAAATATATTTTAGTTTCCTACTTCTCAATTTCTTATATCCAATAATTTTTTGTGTAATGATTCTTTCAGTGATGACTGTTCTATTCGAAAAGTAATCAGGCAAATTTAGTATTGCTTCCCCAATATCGTCCCACCTATTTATAATCTTCCACTTTTATGTTCTCTTCATTAATTAAACATAGCATTGATTGCATTGTTTCATAAATGTATTTAATCAGATTAGTATACATTACTGGTACAAAAGGCATTATACTACCTTTATGTAATAAAACCTCCATCACTTTTATTTCATACGCGCTTTTTAAGAATCTTATTTCTTTTAGTACCGGAGGTATAAAGATTTCACTAAGGCATCCATTTTGTTGTAGAAATTCATTTATTTGTAAATAACAAAGTAAGTAACTAACACTCTTTTCCTATGTCTGTATTCAGTAACCCTTCAATTCTGCTTTTTGTTTGTCCTTACAAAATCCCTGTAAACCAAAAACTTGGTTTGCAGCGATACATGACGCAGCTTTATAATGGATCTACCAACATTTGAGAAATACGTTTCGAGATTTTGTGGTAACTAATATACACAAAAAAATTCAAAAAACAATAAATACAAATTTTGAGTAAAACTAGTGGTTTCTGTCCTCACTCATTACTAAAGAAC